>JAMLFT010005221.1:0-17957 GCA_026544285.1 Pachyrhizus erosus | reverse complement strand
TCATAATTATCCTTAAGCTCTGTTCTAATTACAAATAGATACTATAAATTTTAATTTTTTTTTATGATTAATTCTTAAACTTTACCGTTTTTATAAATAGTCACTTTAAATTTTGATTACATTATAATTCATTCTTAAAATTTATCTTTTTTTACAAATTATTATTTCTATGGAGTTAGAATTAAATTATTTATTTAAAATATCATTCATATATTAATACTTTTTTTTTCTCTTTTTTTACAATTCACTTCTTCATACATAAATTTTTTAATAAAAAATAATTAAAAAGTATTTATTTAATATTTGTAATTCTAAATATTATTATAATTTAATGTTTGGAAATATGATTTATAAAAAAAACTAACAAATTATTCATATTTTTTTTATTATTTTATTCTTAATTTAATATAAAAAACTATTTATTAGAACAGTAAATTCTAAGGAATTGAGATAAAATTAATTTTAAGGTGTTAATTTATAAAAAGGGAAAAATTTGAAAATGAATTGAAATAAATTTAAAATTCATAATATCTATTTGTAAATTATATAAAATTTAAAAATTAATTAAGATAAAATTCAAATTTAAAATATATATTTACAAAAAAAAAATTAAAAAAAAGTTAAATACTCTTTTTCCTAAAAAATTTATAACAACTTTCATACATTATCGTCAAACTAGTTTAAAACCCTTGGGTTATCCCATTATATTTGATTTCACGGTTTTCATTAAAAGCAAATTACAAGTTTAACACCACTTTTTTAATCCTGCGTACGATAGCACTGTTGTGCAATTATGCTAAACATATACTATTCTTTCTTGTTTTGTACTTTTGTGGGGGAGGTTCAGATCCGCAAGTGGAAGATTCTTTTATTTAGTCTTTGTTAGTAATGATCAAGGTGGCCTATAAGAACTTTGGGGATTAGCTAAAATGTTTAAAGAGACTTAATATTATATATAGATAATCAATTCTTATTTAATTTTTTAGTTTTCGAATTACAAAATTATTTATTAAAGTTTTATAATTAAGTAATTCTAATATTTTTACTCTCAAAAGATAAGATGATCAATTCATTCCGTCTATTAATACTGATGATTTTAAATAAGATTTGAACAATCAAATGTTAAAGATTTGAACCTTTGAGAATTTACTTTTAAGTCTTCACAAGAATATTACTATGAGAAAAAAAAACCTTTTAAAGTCAAAAATATTAAAATGTATATAAATAATAAAATAACAGTTAGGTTTTCAAAATATTCAAAGTAATTAAATCTTAAATAAATACTATAACGATTATTTTAATTTTTGTTCAAATGCATTTTTATTTCCCAATAATTATTGATTGTGTTAATTACATCTAGTAATAATTTTTTTCATACTACATCTGCTAGCAATTAAACACAACATTGCAATGTTAAACTAATAGAGACAATAATTTTGTATAAAAAAATAATAAATGCAGCAATAATAAAACATATGTTTTAAAAGTGAAAAGTAGGAAGGTAACTTATGTTCGGTGGGATCACTTTTTTTAATTACGTTTTTTTTTTTATTCAAAATTCAAATTTAAAATCTTATTTAAAAAGACTGATTCCAAAATTACTTATACTAACGGTTTATTGGTAAAAGATAAAAATATTATGAGACTAAGACAACAGATTTAATTGTCTATCGTTGAACACAATCTAAATAATTTCAAAGTTTTAATCCCAATTATGCATATAATTAAGTTTGTGGGTCTTGGAAATATTCCAAAAGGCTTATGGCTGAGCATATTTGGAAATACGTTCTAAAGCATGTAGATGTACATTTAACTAAAAATACATAGTTAGACGGATTTCCAAACATAGGCATAATGGTTAGTTTTAACTATTGAAAGGAATTGTAAGACATGATTAATTAGGAGATTCTGTTAATTCCAATTCAATATTTCTCATTATTTAGCTGTGTTTGAGCACGGTATCTTACCTAATTTTCACAATAATACTAGCGATGTTTATAAGAAACGACAAGATTCATTTATGATTAATTAGTGGTGCCCGATATTTGCTTTATTAGAGAAAAGTAGGGTGAAAATTTGTGGGAGTGGGACGGAGTAATGTAACTAACAAAATCTCAACAATAGTCACAAAGTAATTTGTATATAATTCTGTCAATGTTTTAATTTTTTTTTTTTGTAGTGTAAAGACATTATTGTAAGTAATTTTGTGTGATATATTGAAAAATAATAATAATTTTATATTTTATAATTATAAATAAACTACTAGTGGTTTTTGTGAATGAAATTAATTATGCTAGTAATTGGCAAGGACAGAGGATGAACTTTTTCAATAGACATTTTCAGAACCTAAAAGTCACTTAATGTTAATATTTGAGGAATATTTTGTTTTTTTAACAATTTCTCTACGTCATGAAGAATTTTTCTTTCTTAGAACCATAACAATGTTGTTTAAAAAAATATGGAAAGGAAATGTGCTTTGTTTGTTGTTTCAACTTTATAAAAAATTATATAAATGTACTATAATATGATAAACTATATTTTAATAAATATAGTTTTAAATTAAAATACATTTAATAAAACTGTGTAAACTAATAAATACCTTGTGTGTGTCTTATACGTGTATACATTTAAATTTAACAAAAATAAAAAACTGTAATTAAAAAAGAAGTTTAAAAATTTTGAAAAAGAATTTATGCATATTTATTTAATTCATGTAAAATATAAAAGATACAAAATAAAAGAGAAAAACATTTTAAAATATAAAAAATACTTTTCTGATTTTCTTATTAGTTTTCGTATACTTTTAAAGGGTGAGTCTTATGTGTACGTAACTTCTTTACTTTAGCGAATTTTTTTGGCATAATAAGTTAAAATAATAATAAAATTTTGAAGACACTTTTTATTTATACTTCTATGTTTGTTATGTATATATATATTTTTTTATATAGTAAATTATAGTCATTTCACGTAAGTTTTACATTCTACATTTATCATTGTTTTAAATCTTTACCCTTTTTTTTTAACCGAACCCTTTTAAAATATATGTTTTTTAGTTTATGGTTGAATGATAGAATTTGAATTGACGAGAGTATTTATTTTATGTTCATATATAAATAAAAGTAAAATTAGAAAATAGATAAAGTTGTAACAAAATAAATTAAAAAATGATTTTTCATACTAACATATACTAATTATAAAAATTCATTTATAGAATTATAGCATAATTTTGAAAATAATTTTCCAAAATTGATGTGTTATTCTAGAAAGTTATTTATGATAGTATAAACAAAAATTTAATTTAAATTATTTGCATGTACCTTAACGAGTCACACTAATTTTTAACATTTACACTTATTTGAATGTTGGAGATCTAAAGTTGAGTAACATGTTGGAAACTTGGAATTAGTAAGCTGAAAATGCATGTTCAAAATTGTTGGTGAACATAATAATGTGAAGAATCACCGTTGAAAGTTTGACTTCGTAATTACGGTATTTTTTTTCTTATTTTATTAATTTATCTTATTTTTACTATGTAAAAAAAGTTTCATTTAAATTGTATAACAAATAAAGTTATTGATCAACCTAGCTTGAAACACAATGCCATGTGAAAGAAACACACAATATTACATATAGTTTTGATAAAAAAAAGATACAATATTATAACATTAATATAGAGGTGAAGATTAAGTTCAAAATTAGACTTTAAAAAATGTAACATCCTGTAAAAAATAAATCACATTCAGGCAAATAAGTCCTGAATTAGAAATTTATAATTTAATTCAAAAATTTCTATCTGATATTAGAATTTAGATACAAGAAATTTATTATTAGGAAGAAGAAATTAAGGTCAACTGAAATTAATAATTCTTAATAAAATAGTTTTAATCGAAAAACAGATGAATATATAAATATATATATAAGAATATTCTAATTTTGAAATAAAAGATATAAAATAAATTTAAGTAGAAGGAAAAAGAATAGAAATAAGAAGATAAACAAATCTAAAACAATAATCTAAATTTTTTGAAATTAGAAATATAATTTTACTAATTAAATATAAATAAATAAATATCCAAATAATTAAAATAAATAAATTTATAAAATATTTTGAGAAAAAAAGTATAGGAACGAGAAAAGAAAAATATAAACTATTTTATAAAATTTTTAGGAAAAATCAGAAATCAAAAATAATAATTTTAAAAATCAAAAGAGGAAAAGAAACAAGGCTAGGTTCAAACCCAAACCTTGTAGGGGAAAGAAGAAGACACTACTAGTTGAGCTAGGGGAGCTCAACTACATGTGGGATAGATTCGAAGCGTATGACCTAGAGGAAAAGGGAGTTTTGGGCAAGCAAGGGTTGGCATTTGACCACTAGGCTTATCGCTAAAAACTTTTGCAAATTAAAATTAAATATGCTAACGTTAAAAATGCATTGTTGCCATGCAAACTGCTCACTCAGCTTCAACCTCGAGCATCCTTTCTCCTGAGACGCTGTCATGTGCTTTACCACCCTTCTCCTGCATCAGATGACTCGCCCATGACCTACGAATAAACTAAACAAAGAATTTGTTCGACCAAAATCACCATGAATTCGAACCTCTATCCTTTGTTTCTCTTCATAGACAATTTCTCCTTAATCCAAGCTTCCTTCTGATTCAATTAATTTGAGGAAATGAGGAAAGAATCACAAATTTGCATTGTCGCCAAAGCTTCGTCGGAGTTTCGTCTAAGTTTTCAAATCCCTTCGTCGGAGAAACCAAAATAGGTAGGAAGAACTATTTATTCTTTGTTTTAAGTTCACGAAATTGTTACTAATCATATTTCTAATATAACAATACTCTTATTTAATCTAAATAGCAAGAAATTTGGCAAAATCAAAAAGCGCAAGTTCCTGGTCGCCATGGCTATCGAAGCTTGCAAATTACCTATTTCTAGATTAAATTCCAGTTCCAAAACATGTAGGGACTTGATTTTGAAGGTAACTAGCTAATTAGAAGGAATAATTAAATAAAATTGAGGCAAAGTTAAAATTTAAAGACGAAGGTAGATGGAACCAAAATTCGGTTCTTTGTCTGGTGAAGAAGAGCACTCTAAAGCATAGAGGGGACTCAAGAAGTTTAGGAGGAGTTGAGGGAATGGTCAAAAACAATAAGGGGATAAACCAGTGAAGAAGAGGAAGGAAAATAAACAGTAGAAGGAAAGAACAGAAGAGGGTTAGAGGAAGAAGACGAAGAGGGGTGAGCTCTGTCGAATGAGGGGTGAGCTCTATAGAATAAGGGGTGCAAAAAGTAAGACAAGTGGGGGGTGTGAATAGTAAACAAGGGGGGTGTAAATAAAAAAAAATTTAAGTTTGATTTTAATAAGCTGAATTAGAACAGTATATATAAAAATAGATAGTTATGGAAGAAAAGAATAAGAGAAAGAAAGATAGGAAAGAAAATAAGGATAATAATATTTGAAAAAAATAATTTTGTCCTTGTCTTGTTTGTTTGAATAATCTTGACATATGAATAAATTTCTTAATTAAATTTTAACAATAATTAGTTAAACAAGAGTAGAATAAAATGAGGAGAGAAAATAGAGATGAAAATAAAAGTAAAAGTCATTGGAAAAAATTATTTTACCTTTTCCTTGTTAACCTAAATTGTAATTTTGACATATTGTTTGGGAATTTGTTGAGCTTTGAATTTGGATATTTCTATATTATATGATTTATTTTCTCTACTAATAGTAGAAAAATTTGTATGTTGTTATAACTATCTCAAGTTGATAGTAAAATGTTACAAATAACCATAGGATAGAAGATGAACTGAGAAATTACTCAAACAAAAGTTGAGTGAAACTTGTATTGAAAAGGAGAATAAGATCAAGTTATTGCAAAGCTCTGCTATTGAAATGGAAATAAGTACTGAGAAAGCTTGATGATTGGAGAAGAGAAGAGTAGAATGGGTTAAAATTCTTAACGAGTGAGAAATAAGAATGAAGATTGCAAGGGTTGACTACAAAAGGTACCTGGGAAGTGTATGCAGGTTTTGGTGAGTCCTTGGGGTAGATAAAGTGTCAAGTTGTGAACCGCTTAGAGTGAAAAGGGTGTCATGGAACCGACTTGGCGTCCTCGACAAAGTGAAGCATTACCAATATTTGGTTTAGAGTATCTTGGACCAAGTACCAAGTACCAAGCAAGATATGTACTCCTAATTGTCAACCCAAAATGCAAAATTAGACTATTAATGACACGTTCGTGTAAGTCCTCTTGGAGATAGTAGTGATGGAGGCTACGAAGTGTCCTAAATCGAGTAGAATCCCTTTTAGGCATGTTATGGTGAGATGAGAGTATACGATAGATAGAAATATTGTGTATTTATGTGTATATGACTAAGAGTGTATGACTCACTCCTACAACCCCCAACCTTTCAGATACAAATGACAGATGAGTTTCATCCTCTGTTGCACTTGACAATCATACCCTTGGAGGGTCGATGGACGCATGACCTAACAAGTCGAGAAAACACTTTCATGGGCTATGTATGATTTGACAAGCGGAGAAGACACCTTCATGGGTTGTGTAAGATTTGCTTTCAAGTCTTCAAACGTCATAGTCCCGTGTTAGTTTTTCCATATAGACATTCTTGTTCTCCTAACACAGACCCCACCACTAAGGTACACTAGAGTTCCACCAAGCATTTTTGCAACTCCTTGACATGTTCAACCTCCTTCACACCAAAACTCTTCTACAAGTTCAGTCCTAGTGAATGGTCAAGGGGAGGAGAGGAATCCTTGGAAGAAGACGATCCTTTTGAGTATTCTGGCTATGAACGCTTGGGAGAAATAGATGTTGTGTATTATCTTAGACTTTATATTTTGTTAATTTACTAGTTAAAATATTTTGGGAAATATAATATTTACACTTATATTTGACATTTACATATATATTTATTTTAGTTTGTTATAATTAAATTCAAATTACTTGGATGTGATGACGATGTTTAGGTTTCTTTCAAATTGTAACCCTTGGTGAATTAAGTTTTAAAATTTATCTGAGTTAAAATACATAGAAAGATTTTCTCGAATTAAAATGAATTAAAAAGGGGCGTTATAAAGAACAATAAAGATAAGATAAAAAATAAGATTTTAAAGAATAAAAAAAACAAGGGAAAGGGGTAAAAATAGGGCCTAAAAGGGTATATTTGGTAATGAAAATATAAAAGGAAGAAAATGAGTGCACTTAACAATCATAGGGGTGCAAACAATAAAGTCCTAAACTAAGATGGAAAAAAAATTGAAATAATATAGACCCAAAGTTTTTTTTTTCTTCCTTTTCTTTGATCCATAACATCATATATAACGTCAAAGACAATTATTATTTATACTTCCTAAATTTTACTAGTACACCTCTTTTTTTTTTCAAAAATATTTTTTAGAATGTTAAAATTTTAATATTTATAGAAACTATCTGCCAATTTTTTCTAGAAAATACTTTTCGAAATATTTAAAGGTTTAACATGCTAAGAACTACTTTTTGAAAGTACTAAAATTTTAACATTTCAAAAAATTGTTTCATCTCTCCCCTTTTCCTGACTAACTTAAGATGTCCTTCTTTCAATGCCCTATGTATGATACTTTTGAAGACTAGGCAGTTAGTTGTGGATTGACTATAAGAATTTTGTCACTTACAGTATCACATATTCTTTAGTTCTTCAGGAGTAGGTACCTTTTTAGCATCAAGGAGTCAAATATGTTGATCCTTAACCAAATGATTGAATATCTATCGGCTCTTGAGATATCAAAGAGGCAAGCATGAGTAGCGCTTTCCCTTAAATAATTTGATTGTTATTTGCTCAAGTGTTGCATCGTCATTAGAAGAATCCTTTTTTTTCATCCACTATCATGGAAATAGTCTAAGGATTCCAATTCCCCTTAAAGGGTTCCTTTGGTCCCTTTCATTAATAAACTGCTCCACTTTGGCAGTTTTGATGGCTAACTATCCCAATTCCATGCAATCTGGAGAAATTAGTTGTTCCCTTTATGAAGGGATTATGATACCAACTATTATGCTAACATATTCTAATTCAAGAAATTGTACTTTACACTTCTTATATGAATGAATCACTTTAAGAACTTAGCCATAAACTTGCGAGCTTGTTGTTTTGTTCATTAGATTGGTGACTAACACAATTAGCTAAGGAGAATAAAACTTGTCATGGAAACATCATTCTGGATCGACCCAATTACTTATGAAATTTTGTAGAAGACTTGAGTACTAAGTAAAAGTTGTTCTTGTCAAAGACAAGAGGAAAGTTGCAGGTGGTAATAGTCTTTATGATTAACCTTTTTGTGTTATGGGTACAAGAAACACTTAGAAGAAGAAAGGAAAATCTTTTTGTTGTCTTACACAAAGCATTTTCGATTGAAGAAGAGGAGATCAAATCTTAAAGGATAAAATAATTTTTCGATTGAAGGAAGGAAAATCGAAATGAGATTTGAAATAAAGAAAAACTCAAAAGATGAGGATTAAAAAAAAAGTCAAAGTAGAGGTCTATGTGCTAAAAATCGAGAAATTCGAAAGGGACAAAGCAAGACTTATATTGAAGATTGCCAACAAAGCTAGGATTCAAATGTTCAAATATTTAGAGATAGTTAGTATAAGTTAGACAAATTTTCTATTTTAGTACACGTGTTAAATCCTTGTAACTTGACCCTTAAGTAAAAAATCCTATAAATAGGCTATTCAGGGTTATCTCTTTACTCGATTCAAACTATCATAGGAATTTCCTACCAACGAAAGATGTCAAAGATCAAGAAAACTAGTTGGTGTATTTATAAAAAATATCTACATTCTAAACGCATTTCTTGAGAACAATTTATTTTTGTTTTATTCACAGTCAAATTTTTTACTTTACATCTAATTCTCCCTTTGTTTTTTCACTAAACTTTACCTTTTTCCAATCTCCATTTCTTCTTCAAACTTTTATTTTTTTCAATCACCTTTTATTTTTGAAACTCTTTTAGACTTCTATAGGTTGTTATTTTATTTCATTGTTATTCTAATCCAATTTGACAAACTTTACATTCAATTATTTTGATAAATCAATTGAATTGAAGGAACAATTTCTAGTTGAAAGTGTTAAAATACTACTAGTTTAAAGAAAAAGAACTCACAAAAGCAACAAATTAAAGTCTCATTTTAAACATTTATTTATTTGTGATTTAAAATCAATTTTGGTAGATTTTATTCTCATTAAAATACATTTTTCCAAATTTCACCACAAACATTGTGACAATTTTGACCCCAGATGCTTTATTTAAATGAAATGTAGAAAACAAAGAAAACTTATACGAAAATAACAACTTTTAAAACAAAATTTTTCATGAGTAAAAGGTTTACATTCTCAAAACTCATAATCGTCCATGGATATAATATATGTATAAATAAAGGTAAGTCACAAGGGTTAATAGTCCAAAAGCCATAAATCATCTTGTAAAAATTTTACGCATATGAAGAAATTGGTGTAACACCACTAGATGTCATAACTATTAAAGCATAAGTCCTAAAACTAAAATATTAACTAAGCGTATGATGTTAAGTCTTTTCTCTAGAATCATGTTCAAAACCTAGATGATCCTCACTTGCAAATAACAATCAACCGAAACACATACATCAAGGATAATAAAAAAAATAAAGGAAGTGAGTTCTCATATCAAATATGGAACATAACACTAGTAAGAAATAAAATATATATTTACTTATGGTTACACATGGAGCTCATACATAGATCACCTAACTTAGTAGGAAGGTCATGTGAAAGAACTCATGATGCAACATCCTCTAGACTCTTCTCCATATATCATGTGGTACTACCACTAACTCTTGAAATAGTCTAGGAGCACATGCCTATCCATAAGAAACTCATTGGTGTTGATGTCTTTAGTATAAACCACATTACCTAGAATGATATCCTCTAGTGATTAGTTAGGGTTAACCATCTTTGCAAGTAAGTTCCAATTCGTACGATCAATATGAACTAATGGAACTTCCATAGTAGGTCTCATAAACCCCTATGATCTAGGCTAAACTTGTGACCTCCACCATATGGTTTATGTCTATTTCTTCCTAACAAGACTGTCAATGCTATGATGTATGGCAAACTTTTTATGCATACAATAGTTCCACTAAATCTCACACTATACATAAATGATTTTATCATAGTTTCTCACAAGCTAGGTTACTTGTAGTCAAAGTACCACCTAAATCCATTCTCGCCATCTCATATGCTAGGTCACTTGTCTTAATGACATTTGACAACATCTTATATCTCATACTTACACATTTTACGTTCATCTTTAAGATTTTCACTCTTGGTTATCTCATATGTCTCATGGTATGCCAATCATGTACTTAAGAGGATAAATCACATTAAAAAAGAATACAATTGCTAGAGACTAATTTTACTTGATTTTATATGTCTTTTATTAGAATTTTGGCACTCTTTCACTCTTAATTTCTTTTGTTTTACCCCTTTTTGTATTAAAAATTTTATATTTTAGTTTAGTCTAAATTGAAATCCAACCATTTAAATTTTGAATGTTTTTAAATGTAATTTGTGTCATTTTGTAGGCCAATCAAGAGAAGAGAATATTTATGAATTTTGCTTAGATTTTTTATTATCTTATCTTTAGGTTAAATTTATAGATTTATTTTTGTTATTTAGGATTTATTTTCTATTATCTTATCTTTAGTTCAAATTTATAGGATTTTTTTTTGTTTTCCAAATCCCCTATAAATAGGACCCCATATAAAGCAAGGAAGTGATCTCTCTCTTTCTCCTCCATTAGGTACTCCAATTGTTGAAGATCTAGAAGCATTTTTGTGAATCCTAGAATGGAAGAACGAAGATTTCAACTTGGAGGTTCAATGACTTCTCATCTTTTGTGAATAAGCCCTTATGGAAATGAATGGCTGATATGTTTTCATTGGAGTTAGATGTAATTTAGTAAACTCTAATGTGAGTCTTAATTTTCATATATATGAGTCATTCTCTTTTACACATTAATATTCATTTCCACTCCTAATGCTTTTTATGTGTTTATTACTCATAAAATGATTTAGATTTGGAATTTGATTGGAAAATATTTTCTGGATCTTGTTTGGAATCAAACACCCAATGATTGGGATTACTAAGAATAGAATACCAAACATTGGTCTTTTATGGATGACCTTAATGCAAGTTCTTTTAAAATATGCAAGGAATTTATATTTATTAAGGGTAAGTTAGGATCCTAGAACTAAGGAATTAACTGAGTGAATATAATCCTAAGATAATGCAATAGAAGAAGAGAGCACATATGTATGATTATTAAGGTTACAAAGGCAGAAAGTTAGATGAAATCCAATCCCATCTTTTAATCATTTAATATACCTTAATTTTAGTTATTACTTTGTTATGAACTTTGTTTTCATTCACTTTTTACTCCCAAACAAATCAACCAACGAACCTTTGTGAATATTTTTATAAGTAAAACTAGATTTCTTAAATAGTATAATTGTAATTTAGTCAAATATCAACCATGTCCTTGAGGAAATGACTTAATACTCATCATTGATTACAATTAACTTTGATACACTTGCCAAACCGTTGATAACAATCACATTCTCTAAAAAAAACTAAGCTTTGGGTTCAAACATTAGAGTTGACTAGTGTTGACCAAACAATCTATTGGAGAACTTCATCAAACAACCTCCTTAGATAATCATATTGGACAACCTCCTTGCATGACCTTGTTGGACGACCTCTTTTGGATGACCTCACTGAATGACCCCATTTTGATTACCTTCATGGACGGCCAGAGTGTGAATTTTTTTTACAAACAAAATGACTTAGTAGGTTTTCTATAGAATCTAGAACCTCCCAAACACTCCAAAGCAAGCCTAAAAGGTTTCGGGATAACTCCTAACACTAATAAGACTATTTCAAGGCAAGAACAACAAATTACAATAACAAATTCATACAAATCCATCATAAATGATAAGATTTCCAATTCATTAAGAACAAAAAAGGGGAAAGAGTCAAAGCATCACAATGAACAATTTAATCACAAAACCCAAGTGCTTTAAGGTATTCATAACTCATCGAAATCATAAGAAACATAAAAAGTCTAATTGTTTTAAGGTCTTGGACAATCCCCTCTCCCTATGGCCATTACCATTTAAATAATGAAAATAACCCCTTCCCTTTTACTTCAAAAGAAGAAAAAACACAAAAAAGGAAAAAAAGATGACACAATGATACTCCTTTAAATCCTCCTTCACATATGCAACAATGGGTTCTTATGGTATTTCTTGTGATGACTTTTGAGAAACAAGATACGTTCCAACAAAGAGATAGTAGAAGAAAGAAAAAGGTTTTGGGTTTTGAAAACAACATGACAACTTTTAAATATTACTGGGTTGTGAGCATAAAAACTTAATAAAAAAAGGTTTTAAAGGAAACAAACTTATACCTACAAAATAAGGCCTACTACAAACTTCATACAATATATACATTCATTTTAATATATTTAATTATAAAAACCCCTTTTTAGTATTCATAGTCACATTCTCAAATTACTATTTATTTAATTAATTATTTAAAAGTATATTCACATAATTATTTATTTATACAACTAATCAAATAAATAGAGAGGTGTTACAACTCTCCCTTCCTTAAAAGAAATCTTGCCTTCAAAATTTATTTAAAGCACAAAACTCTGGATACAAGTTCCTTATATGACTTTCTAATTTAGTTGTTTCACCTTGTGGTCTTTTACTTGCAAGGCCAACGCCTTATAACTCAAGTTATATTTACTTGCACATCGTTCAATTCAATCACATGTGAAGGATCATAAACATATATTCTAAGTAAAGACGCATGGAAGACATCATGGAGGTTTGAAAGAAATGAAGGTAAGGCAATTTGGTAAGTGACTTTGCCAACTTCTAAGATTTGGAAGAAGCCAATAAAATGAGGAACAAGTTTACAAGATTTCAAAGCACAACCAAACCCAATCTATGGAGTCACTTTCAAAAGTACATGATCACCCACTTGAAACCTAAGGTTTTTCCATCTCATAATGATAACGTTTTTGCCTACTCTAAGCCACTCTTATATTTTTCTGAATCATTTTGGCCTTTTTAGTAGTTTTTTATACTACCTAAAGTCATAACATAAGGTTCTCATTGTTTTCAAACTAACATAAAGGTGTTCTACACCTCTTTCCAAACAAAGTTTCATAAGACGTCAACCTAATACTAGAATGGTAACTATTGTTATAGGTGAACTCCATGAGGGGTATAAAGCTATCCTAATTGCCTATCTCCTTTAACACACAAGCTCTCAAGAGATCTTCTGAGGATTGAATGATTTGCTTAGTCTGATCATTTGTCTATGAATGGTAGGCTAAACTCAATCTAAGCTTGGTCCCTAAGGCTTTATGCAAACTCTTCAAAAATCTAAAGGTAAATCTAGAGTATTTATCAAACACTATACTAGACGACACTCTATGCAACCTCATGATCTCACTAACATATAAGTTGGTCAATTTGTCAAAATTCTTATGGTGGAACCCCAATGTAGCATTTACTCTTACTTCTTAGGCCAAAGGGAGACTACCTACCCCTACTAGACATGAATAGTAATGATGTATATTTAAGCTACTTTGCTCAAATATATGTGTATATAATCAAAAGGAAAATGATTGCGACTATTTTGGCCAAGAATGCAAAAGAGGAAATGGTTGGTTAGGCCGAGGGACGCAAGGCTACTAATTTTTAGAAGCGTAACAAGGAAGTTGATGAGATTGATAGCGAGGTTGGTCTAAAAGTTGATTGAAACATCAATACTAAAGTCAATATGATAATCGAACAAGAAATCAATGTTGTAGCTGGTGAAAACAATTATAAAAAAGTTCACATTGAGGTAAATAAGGAAGCAAAAGAGGTTGGTACTAGTGCTAAACAAGTTATAAAAAAAATGGTGGAAAAACTGATACTAAAATCAATAATAACATTATTAAAGGCATGCGTTTAGCCAATACTAATGTCAGAAAGTAGAGAAGTAAAGGAAAAAGATACCCGTTGCTCGAAGTCAAAGATGATGAAAGAATTATGCTAACTGTTGGGGAAGATTTTGAGCAAGAGGGATATGTTCACGAAGATTTCTCAAAATACAAGGTAGATTGCATATATGACAACTCTCTTCTAGGTTTTGACAAATCTTCATCCCAATCAATCTAAAAGATGCAGGCATAAGACCCTCTCAAGGAAACTAATCTAGGTGATGAAGTCAATCGAAAATCTACTTGTACCAATTCTATTTGACAACAACCTTCGAGAAAAGATAATCAAATTGTTACAAGAATACAAATATTGTTTCTCACAGGACTATGATCAAATTGCTTGATTAAGTCAAGAAATCGTTGAACATCGATTTCCTATTCTAGAAAGGAGAAGGCATGTGAAACTAACTCTTCAAAGATTTTCCTCAAACGTGGTTTTAAAGATCAAAAAGGAAATTGAGAGGTTATTGAAAACCAACTACAAACAATTAGGAACACTAACTGGATCTCTAATATATTTCCTATCATGAAGAATGTTAATTGAATTAGGCAAAGTTTTTGCCAGATTACTTATCGTTAATTGTGCAGATTTGTTGCCAGATTGGTTATCGTTACATGCGTAGATTTGTTGGTCCTTTAAACCAACATATCTTACATGATTGTATACCTGTAATTATGTAATTAAGCAATTATTTTCATAATTAGTTAGCCCAGTCGTAGGTTAGGAATTTAGCAAGATTTAAGGCTATATATCATATTGTATAAAATACTACTTGTTGGAAACACGAGATAATGTAGCCGTTTTTCTTTAGTCGAAAACACTTATGCACATCTCATAACACCATTCACGCTTTACACACACAGATGACTATTAATTCATTAAGAAGAATGTATGCTCTCACCCAACTCTAACATTTATGCAATTTCTTTTTTCATCTTTCTTTATTTTCAATGACTACTTCTTTACTTGTGGCTCTTTCTTTTCCTATGACTCTTTCTCCTATCTATGTCCCTTTCTTCTATCCATAGTCTTTTCATTTTTTTACAATATTATTTTTCTTTCAACAACTCCTTATGCTTTTCTAAACTATTTTTTTAATGTGGCCAATTTAATATATCTTTTCAAAAAGTATATGTTTTGCATGCAAATTGTTATTTTTTTTATATCAAAAGATGCAAAATTATAGAGATAGTGATTCTAAGTACCATGAATTAAAATACTTATTAGTTAGCTAAAATTTTTGTGAGAAGTTATCTTGTAAATTTCATATTTATTCAAGCTTATTGCAAATTTTGACTATCAATACTATCACTAAGATCGTGGGAACCAGAATTCTTCAATCAATGGAGGAAACAAAGAAATTGTTGCCCACATATAGTACCAATGTTGTGTGGTGAACACAGGGATAGATTTTGATAACTCAAACGATGGCTTACGATGGTCCTCGATGAATGACTCTGGTCACAATACTTGTGTGGATTTTGACGATCAAGTAAGAATAAGTGGACTTGTTTGTACTTAAGGGAAGTCCTTATATATATATATATATACATGATTGGTAGAAAAAGTCATTAGGTTTATTAGATGTCACATGTGAAGTCACGTAGTTAAATGCATTTGGATGCTTGATTGTTTAAGTTTATGTATCATTTTTATTTCAACATATTTGAATTATGCATAGGTGTTAATTTTGGGTGAGAAACTAAGTGCCTTTAAGGTGGATTTCGAATAAGTTCGTTAGATATCACGGGTGAAGTCATGCGGTTAAATGCATTTAGATAAACATTGCTTAAGTTTATGTATCATTTTTATTCCAACATATTTGAATTATGTATAGATGCTGAGTTTAGGTAACAAACTTAAGTGTCTTTAAGATGGATTTCGATTGTCCAAGTCATCTAAATGTTATGACTCAAGATAAACAGTAAAAGCCAGTGGAACTTGCATAATAGAATGTGGTATAACTCTATTTTTAACTACTTGTTCCAGCCTCGTTGGGTTGAGATTCAAAATTTTGGGACTTAAAAAAATATCTGTACTAATAAATTATTTGGTTCTTAATATAACGGTCGTTGCACGACAGATACTACATTGTTAATTAAAATCCGTGGATGGTAATCTTTCTCCTTGGTCTCTCAATGCCTCTCTTCTTCCCTTGGAGGAACTTCAAGTTCTGGATTTGTCTAACAATTATTTGAAGGTTTCCATCTCACTCTTTTCTTTGTTTTATTTATTTTTATATAAAATATGTTTTTATCTCTCTAAAATATGTGAAATTTAGAATTGATTGTTTAAAAAAAATTTGTCCCATTTTAGTCTTTCTAAAATTTTAACTTGTTCAAACAACGTTAATCCTATCAATGAATCTACTTACATGACATACAAAATTGAATACAGATTCTATCTAAAGCATTTGTACAATAATTTTAAAAAAATGGTGTCGATACATGTTAAAATACTAAATAAACATACTAAACTTACCAATAAAATCATTATACTATGAACAGTTGCATGTTAAATTTTTGTAAAAATTAAATTTTAAATTTCACATATTTTAGACTAACAAATACATAACTTCATCGCTATTTTTTCTATGGTCTTCCTTTCAGTATTCATAGTTACTGTATGCTTCGTTAGAGATATATTTGGAATACTCAAATTGGATAAGTTGCGATTTCTGAATTTAAGTTTCAATGGGATGGAAAAGATGCCAACCTTCGTAGACGCACTATCATCCCTTAAAACTTAAAATTTATCTCAAAATTCTCTGATACCCAATTGCTCCAAGGTGCGTGTCATTCTTAGAGAGAGAAAAAGAATGAAATGACTCTAAATATTGAAGAATTATTCTTTATTTTTATTATTTTTATAAAATTTAATGATTATAGTAAGTAATTAATCTTAATTATTAAATCATAAAAAATAAATAATAATGATAAAAAGTAAGAGTTTTTTTAAAAAAATATTTGATTTTTTTTCTCATATATATATAAACGAGGAGAAATTAAGTTATTTCAAGAATAAATCTATTAAAATTATTTTTTATTATAATTTATTTTTAAAATTTAATTATTATAATAAATAAATAATTTTAATTATTAAATTTTTTAAAAAATAAAAATATGAAAAATAAATCTTTTAAAATTATTTTTATAATAACTTGATATGTTTTTTACTCTCTGTATATATGTAAATTTATCTCATTTCATTTTTATATAAAAATGACTTCTTTATTAGATATGTTTTCATATAAAAAATTATGAAATGAAAATTATGAAAATAATAAAATATATAAATATAAATTATTAGATAATAATTAAATAATTAAAATTAAAAAATAAAAATATATGACTATTTTAACTGGTCATATGATTATGAATTTTTGTTTATTTTGTATAGTTATATGACTTAAATTCATAATTTTATTTTTGACAACATCTAATAATTTTCACCAATTAAAAAGTTAGTAAAAAGGAATACATAATTAAATAGAATCTAAGTTTAATTCTTTATTTAGTTCTTATAATTACATAATTTTTTTAGTTCATATACTTAAAAATATTTTCTATTAATCCTTACACATATTATTTAGAATCATTCTTATAAATATCATTTTAATTTTTTTAAAATTTTATGATCACTAAAAGAGATTTAAGATTGTGTATGCAAGGATTAAATTAAAATATTTTTAAGTATAGAGATTAAAAGAATTTTTTTATAACTATAATAATCAAATGAACAATTAAACTTAGAATTTATATATAAGAAAATATCTTTAAAAATATATTAAAAAATATAAAGTATAATTATATTTAAATAAAATAAAATTCATAATATAATATAGTTAATTAAAGGCATCAATTTT
>JAMLFT010005220.1:0-17960 GCA_026544285.1 Pachyrhizus erosus | reverse complement strand
CTTTAAACATTCACCCATATACTATGATAAAAAGTAAACTTTGAAATTAATATTATATATAGATTTGGGATGTTACAATAATCATGAATGTGTCACATAATAATTATGTAAGAAATTTTTATATAAATTAAAATAAAAAATTTATATATTTATATGAACTAAAATAAAAATGTGTATATTTATAAAAATTAAAGTTTTATTTAAGTTTTAGATTAGTTAAGTTTAAAATATGTTGGTAATTGTTTTTAAATTTTAAACAATCTTAATTACAATAAGAAATACTTCACATATAAAAAAATTATAAATGCTATCTAAAAAAAATAGGTTGTAAAATTATATTTCTAAAATCTTTGGTTAAATGTCGAATTATGTATTGGGAAATAAAAAATGAGAAAAAATATAAGGAAGTAGGAAAAAGAAAGAATACAAGTCTTAAGTATTTATTTTTATTTTTATTTAAATTATTATTAATTTTTTTATATGATTTAAATTATGTTTGATCTGTTTTATAAAAATCAATTTAAAATTTCTCTTCTATTAATTATATTTTTACTAAATATATTTTTATAAATCATTTTCTAAGTTTAATAAATAATAAATAAAATCCATTAATATGATAGTTTAACTTTATCTTATATAAAAAGTATTTTGAAAACTTACTTCAACTATTCACATACATAATCAATAAAATTTAAAACAATAATATAATAATCATGAAAGAAATTACAAGAATTAAAGCTAATAAAAATATGGCTCATCGATGTTAAAAGTAATTTTGAAAAAACATATAAATTTAATAAGGTCGACAATGATCAGTTATTAAAAAAAAAAAAGTTGAGAATTATCTAAGTTAAATTTTCTTGGGCCAACCACATGGAAGCATTTAGGCTATGTTTGGGCATTATCGTGGGTCAGTTTCGAATAGAAATAAATGAAGAATAATGCAGCCTACAGTGATCATCCTCGTCACCTTAACACAGCATACCTTATGCGCTGTCCTCTGACCTCCGTCAAACATGTTGATGAATCCAATAAGTGGTTATATGCCTCACCTTTGCTTACAAACTTATTCGACTTGTTTAATTAGGAATAAAATCACATTCAAAATCACCATGTTGTACTATAATTTAATATTTTGAATGTAATACAATTTTTTATTATTATTGTGATGATGATGGTGTTGATCACGAAGACAGTATTGGGTCACAGAAGCTGCGAGAAAGAAATTAAATACGGTAGTTTGCTTAAAAATCATAGCAATATCATACATATCATGCTGTGAAGAAAAAAACAAAAAAGAGAGAAAGTCTTATTTGGGGCATGCCACGTACGTAAGTGGTGACTGCTACATTTGCTCAAATCTTTGCCCAATCTTGTTTGTGCAATTAGAACGTACATGTGTACATGGTAATGAGAGTTTTAGTTACCATCTGGATATGCTGAATTTGATCATGACCCGTTATTATGGGTATATCCATTTAAATGTGTTCACAGATACCCTATGTTTATGCAATTAGGTCACCCAGTTTACATTCTAAAGACACTTGGAGGTTCGGCTATTAGCCCAACAACACTACCCTTTGTAACCCAAAACTATCTTTTTCTCACCTATTCCATCACTAACTATTCGATGAAAAGGAAACTGAAAAATTGACAAGATCACAAGCATTGTTTAATTCCTTTCATGAATTAACTGTGTGCCATGTGGCCAATTCCTTCCTCTTCCACGTTTTAATGTCCTCTTTTCTCTATTTTAGTAGCAAACATCTTTTTATTTGATGAATCTAGAGAATGCCTTGATATTTATGATTGAAGGTGCTTTTGATATACATTGGGAAAGAGTACAAGCAAAACTGCACAACATATATATATTTCTTTGTATTAATTGTTTGATGATCGATTAATGCAAACATGGAGATTTTCTGTAGTACCATTTGTGTTGTGCATTATTTATTTTGTCTACTGGCAGTAAAACTAAAACATGATTTAAAAGACATTATTTATCTTTTGTGCTAGGGACGAAATTTCATCCCATGGTTTAGTGAGTAAAACTTTCGTACTTTAATACTACCCTTTCTTTAAAGCTGTTTTTGCCCAGAACTTAGATAATTTTAAAAAAAAAAAATACATTTTCTTTTTGCGCTGGCCTATTTTAATTTTTTAAACCAATCTAACGCATCATCATAACACACGAAGGTTTTTAATTTGATATTTTCACAGTACTTAAATGTTTAATTATCATGGTGACCCAAAATGTTTTCATTGATGAGAAAATTAAAGTAAATCCGATGAGAATCAATAAAAGATTGAAGTAATTAAATGGATCAAATTTTTTATTACTTAAAGTAATATACATCAATGAAAAAAAAATTTCAAAATTTTAAGGTCATTTTTATAATTACAAATACATTAAATCAATCACAAAAATTTAAAATATAATTAAAAGAAAATTAATAAATATTTTTTAATTATCATTTATATAATTAATAAATATAAAAAATAATAAATAATTATTTAGAATCCTTGAAAATATTATGGAACAATTTCAATTAGTTAACATAACAATGAATTTTAATATATATTTTAAAAAATATTATGCAAAAAATAATTTTAAAAATAAGAAAAATTATTAATATTTAATAACGTTTTAAATTAATTTAAATTGAATGGTAAATAGTTTTAAGAAAAATAATTTTGATGATCATTTAATGACAACCAAATCAATTATAAATTTATTAATCACCAATATATTATGTATTATTTCTAGAATTAAAAAGTTTAACTTTTTTCTTAATTACGTTATTTATATTGATTTATTTAAATAACATTTTTCTAAAGAGTTGATATGCTAATTTTTTAGAATGCACATAATTAATCATAAACAAAAGAAAAAATATTATTGAAGATGTATATCCTACAAACAATATTCAAATTATTCCATGCATTTGGAAGCAGAAGAATTAAATTGGTGAATGCACTTAAAATTATTAGATAAATATGAAGATATAAATTGTGCAAGCTTAGATAATGACAGTGAGATTAAGATGAAGATTCTAAAATTGTTAAAAATTAAAATTAAATCAAGTAAATGAATATCTAAATGTTTTAAGAGTAATATATTTTATTTAATATATTTATTTATTGAATTGATTTCAAAATCTACGTAATTTTGTTAGAACGACATGAACACTAATATACAATGTTTTATTTAATTATGTAGTATATAATTTTATAACATTATGATTAAATAGTAATTTTATTATAAATTCAAGATATGTCATTATATTTTATGTAATATTATATTCAAATTTATATAATAAATGAGCTGAATTGATAAGGAAAGGATATACACTTTAGGTTTATTTTTCATATTTTTTTTAACTAGACACTTGAAAAATAAGTGTCATTATTATTTTTATTATTTTTAAAATTAATATATTATTGATATTATTATTCTTAATTTAATATAATGTTGATTAAACTAAAAAAAACTGAGTAAATGTAACCGGTTGTGTTTAAAAAATTAGGAAAACTATATCAATCTTATCTTACAATATTATAAATCATTATATTAAGAAAAAAATAATGAAATATTTTGTAAATAATAAATTATACATCATACATAAATTACCAATAAGAACTACAAATAATAAATTATACATCATACATAGCTTTTATTAAATAAGTTTAAAAGAATAATATTTTGTAATTTATTTTTTAAAAGAAAGTAAATTAAAATATTTTAGAGTTGATGATGAAAATAAAATATACAATTGCTCTTTATACACATTGAAGATGTATTATTTCAAAACTTGAAATAATAATGACAATTTATTACTCCAAAACTAATTAAGAAGATATTTTTTTGTAAATTTTTTATTTGTAGATGTAAATATATAATGTTCATAATTCTTATAAGTTTAGCAACAAATTCTTATTTAAATTGACGTAAAAAATATTTATATATATGTGTTGTATATGATAATTAAGACTAAATAAATTTATAAATACTATTATTTATTATTATAATAGTTAAATAATATTTTGTAAAAATATATTAAAAGTAGAATGATTAAGTACACACATATAATTTATTTTAAAAAATAAGTACGGTTGGGTAAAAATTGTCATTAATAATGGAAATTAATAGGGATAAAATTAGAAAAAAAAAATTGTAAATCTCTTAATTTATAAGTTATATGTTACTTCTATTAACTTATTGAATTATCACTTTTATACCAATAATTTTATTTAAAAAAAATCTCTAATCAAACCCCTTTAGAATAGCTTGGTTTTTACTAGATAAGCTAATTGAGTATGTTATAAACTACTTAATTACCTAGTGAAACAGACACATAGGCAGTTACTAACTAGAATGATATATAATATAATGCTAATATTATGCTAAGAAAGAAAGGTATAAAATAATTATAATGAGTTTCATAACTATTTGTTTAGGGCTGGTTAAGTATATTTTTATACATGTCTTTTTCTCGAATAACTTGACATTATCTTAATAATCAGTAATATGAGGCTAAATGAGAACTTTGTTTTAACACTAGTGGAAATTCTAGCAAAGTAGTTTTATTTTGTCTTTACAATGAGTAAAACAAAAGAGAAAATAATGTAAAATATTTAATAGAATTGAGTTTGTTGCATAATCAATTTAACATAATTAAAGTAATAGTTGAGGTGGTTGAATTCAGGAAAACATTCATGATATAATTAATGGATGATGTTTGTAAGTTAGGTAATGTGACAATTACTCCACGTTTGAGATAGCTCTTTAATTAATTTGTATTTAAGAATTGGCTGAACATGCAATTGCAAAGCATAATAGTATATATTATAGGATCGTAATTAATCTGATGATTGAGTTGAGTGTTGTGAAAGAAAATTTATTATATAAGGAACTGAGTATAGATGATTAGACCACTCCGATATTGTTTTCCATAAAAAATGACAAAATAATAAAACCATGTATTATGGTTGAAATGAATACCATTTAAAGGCCGACAAAGTAGCCAGCAAAAGACATATGTCTTTGGCTTATCTAAGACTGGGTAAGGACTATTACGTGTGGGCACACGTATTATACAAAACAGAAAGAAAATAATAATCCCATCACAAGAGCTGAACTAAACTTCCATGACTTTTTCACAAAGCTCTTTTGATTCTCCAACCACGCATGCATCAACCAGATATCCCTTTTTATTACTCTTTTTAAGTTTTTCAAATATCCATGGACTTGGTATGCTACATGCATCTTTCGCTTTCACTTCCCCTTTTCGTTTTAACTGAGATAAAATTTTTATTTGCTCCTCGCTTTATCACGCTAGGTTTAGCCAAGGCTGGTATTTATAATCACAAGTGTCCATGGACATGGTGGTTCGGCAAATTTTATGTCATGGAATATGATTAATTATTTTCCCATCAAATTTAGTTATAAATTTATAACACAGTGAACAAGGTAGTTTTTTTTTTTTTTTTTTTAATTTTCTTGGTCGGGTTGATGATCAAACGAACAAATTGTCTTGTGACTGGTTCAATTCTTAAATTTTGTTTTACAAGCTACAACTACGAGTGGAAATACTCAACTGGCAATATCTATATTTTGAATTAGTTTTCACACTATTTGGGTCGTCGCGTAATCAGCGTAATTTATAAAATTGTTTTAGTCGTGGAGTTGGAGTACAAGGAGGGCGTTTGGGGGATGTGATGACGATGGAGATGCTTAAAAATGGCGTATGAAAATGATGACCAGGACTCTCATTAGTAGTTTCCAGGAACTTGTCTCCTTTTCCGGGAAAGTCTCTCTCATGATATTTATTGGTCCACCCCATTATGAATGATGTGTGGAATTTTAATACTAAAGACAAATCAATTTAATTTGTACAAGTTTTTAACTCTTATTGGTTTTTTCCTTTTTTTTTTTTTTGTTACTTCATTTGAACCTTTTTTTTTATCTCTCTTTCTTCCTTTTTTTTTCATTATATTTCTCCTTTCTCTTTCAAAGTATATATACACCCCAAGAATTATTAAAAAAAAAACAATAACTTGTAGAAGTGAGTTCTTTTCTGTTTACAAAATATATATATATATATATATATATACATATATAATGGTTAAATATAAATGCTAGGATAGTCTTGTCCCGTCTCTATTTTTCGATGTTCAAGCGTCCAATTCCAATCATGATAGCGTGCGTAACTAGAACGTATATAGCAGTTGGGAACCTCAAACCTGATATGATTTGTGAGGTAGAAAAATAAAATAAAAAATCATATTTAATTTAAATATATGTATTGATTAAATTAAATAATTAAATAATGAGATGATCCTTGATAGAAATAATTTTGAGACAGATTAGGGGCAATTTAATGAAAAAGAAGTCTGAGAAAAGAAAGAGGAAGGGCTGACCTTGAAGGAAAATCTCATGTTTAGATTTTGAGAGAGACTGGCCCATTGGTTCATCACGTGGGGGTATGACCCACCAGTCCCCTTAAAGGCAAAGCATCTCACGAGACGATATCATGTACATAATAGACCTATCAGTATATCATTACTATGAGAAATTATTAGTCGATTCCAAACTAATATAATTATCATATTAATTTTTTACATAATATATAATTATTTTTTATTATAAATTTAAAAAACTTAAAACATGAAAATTGATCCAAAACATAAACAAGTAATAATAGCTCCAAGCTATAATAATTTCTCATCTGCCGCCCATTCTATCTTTCTCAATATCGTATTTTTTCTTAGTCAATCATGCACTCCTTTCTTTCCACACATGCTTAATCACACCGCTTTCGCCACTCTCTCTCTCTCTCTCTCTCTCTCATTCAGTTTCTCTATAAGCAACTGATTTGCAGACAAAAACACGTGAGCTAACTTCCCCTCTCCGCACCTTGAACCTTCGCTAACTTAATCATAGCATCCAATCCAACTGATATATATATATATATATCTCTTTTGACTAAAACTTCCCCCCTCCCCCCACAGCCATTAAAAATATTAGGTAGGAGCTATTTACATGATTGCATTGAATTGTTTTTCCCTTTCGGATAGTAGATTAATGTTCAATTTTCCGCTTCCATTTAAGAGGCCTACAATACTAATTAGAATCAACATACGAATCGAAACAAATACTACATTAAAAAATAATGATAATTTTATTTTTATAAGAGCCTAACTTTTAGAGATATCATTTTATTTTATGTGTAACAGATAGACCCGGCTACATCAACTAACCCCGTCCGAATTCATTTTTCTTATTAAATTGTAGAAGGGAGCCTTTTACTAATTCACAAATATGACTAAGTTCTTTTCCTTTGGAGCATTCTATTTTAGTATCATTTTAGTCAAAGACATGTAACTCGGATATGGACTTATAATCAAAATGCTTTCATACACGGTCACGCACATCACACATGTACCGCTACAAAAAATGAACAATAAAAAATTAGTTATCAATTAACTCCTTCATATATGAATGTCTTCTATAACGATTTATAAACATACAATAGAGGAGAAGTAAAATGTAATTTTGATCAGCGGTTATAAATTTCTACTGTATTAGTTAATTACACCCTTAGCCTTTTTCACTAGCTGATGCAGTTCATAAGAGGTATCCCTCAACCAAAAAAATACAAAGGTTGTGAGGGAACTCCCGTTGTTTAAATTCTTGCCGTGAAAACTAAAAGCCTAATAATAACAATCAATCAACATGCTGCAGAAGGATTTGCGAAGGGGTTGAAGAAGTGAGGCTTAGGAGCCATGGAGAATGGTGTCTTAGGGGAACCACCACCGTTGACGCCGCCACCAAGCCTCTCACAAGAGGGACACATGGTTAGGGTTGCCGCAGGCATAGGCATGTACAAAGGCTGAGCCAGTTTCAGTGCTTTCAGCTCTTGCAGCTCCTTCTGCAACCGCCTGTTCTCGTCTGTTAATGTTTCACAACACTTCTTTAGGAACTCGCAGTCCACCTCTGTCTGCTTCAGCTTTGTTCTGCAACACAAAACCCAAACAAAACAAATCTTAATCAACAAATTCAATCATTGTTATATCAACACTTTTATCATGTGATGTATAATATATACTATATAATACCCTTAAATAATCCGAAGAGGTATAATATATATTAAATTATGCTGAATTTTAATCAACCAAATATATTTACCTGGCTCTCCTGTTCTGGAACCACACCTCAACTTGTCGTGGCCTTAGATTTAACTGCTTCGCCAAAGCTTGCTTTTGTTTCTGTAAATCCAATCCAGCACAACAATATTAATCATAATATTCAAAGAAAGAGCTATTACATTGATCAGAAAAGTTATGAAAAAAAAAAAAACTTTAATATAGTTTTTAGGAATTTTTAATACTATTATTCAATGAGAATTAGAGCTTCATCTTAAAAACGCCAAACTTTATCAAAAGAGTTATCAATATGAAACTCATTCTAATTGAAAAAACAATACTAAAAACTCTTAAGAATCACATGTAAGTTTTGTCTAAACATTATATATATCATGCATGTGTGAAAGTACTAAGACAGAGATATTTATGATTACAGGATTGAGGGTGCTATGTTGTTTGAAGCTTTCTTCTAGCAAAGCAGACTGTTCTTTGGTTAGCCTAAGTTTTTTCCTGGCGGTCGTGCCGTCTTCTTCTTCGTCGCTGGCTCTTGAAGAAACCCTCTCTATCTCTGTTGCATCCACTTCTTCACAGCTAAGATCCCTCTCCCTCTTGACCCTGGCGCTGGAGAAGGAGGAAATAGCACTGTGACGTGAAGTCTGTTCAAGAGGGTCATCACAGGAGACTTTGTTTTGTCCTATGTTTTTGGGGACTTTGAGGTAACTCTCACGGGACAGAGCCAACGTTAGTGATGGCTCAGCCTCGGTGTTAGTTAAAGCGATGAAATTGGATTTAGAGGAGTAGGACTTTGGCCTAAGAGTGATAAGATGATGATGATGATGATGATCAAGCTTGTTGGAAATGGATGGTGGTGATGGAGGGATGGTGTCTTCTGTGGTGGAAGTCAAAGCTAATCCTAGAATAAGCTCAAGGCCAGAGTTGCTAGCATCCTGATCAAGACCCATCATGAGGTGATGGATGGAGTTTGTGTGAGGAAGAGAAGGGAGGGGGTGAGGGAATGAAGAGAGTGGTTTAGTTTAGATGATGATTAGATGATTGTGCGGTATATAAAGTGTCATGGGAACACAAGGTCTCAAGAAGAGAGCGAAGGAGTTAGGGGAAAGAGAATGAAGGTGACTTTTTGTGGGGGCAAAGGGTGGGTGGGTGGGTGGCTATGATTATTATTAATCAAAGGGTGGAATGAGTAGGGAAACGAATATGGGTGTTGGAAATTATGACCTCTATATCTCCTTCATAGGTTGACCATTTTGTGCCCCACTACTGTTACCTCCATTATGATAACAGACAAACTTGGATAATCTTTCTCTCTAGGATGCTATATTGCTAAACAATCCTAACATATTCACATGGCAATGCCAAACACATCAAGAGGGTGGGTGATTCGCTTGCCTTCGCCACCCACACACGTACCTATATTACATTACATAATTATTGCCACACTTAAATTCTTTTCCTATATATGCTTCCCGGCGTATGTAGCAGCCTCACTTTACGTTGTCCCAATTATTGGCCCCCTTTACTCCCAC
This sequence comes from Pachyrhizus erosus, assembly GCA_026544285.1. Lineage (NCBI taxonomy): Eukaryota > Viridiplantae > Streptophyta > Magnoliopsida > Fabales > Fabaceae > Pachyrhizus > Pachyrhizus erosus. Next base: position 8,271 of record JAMLFT010005220.1, on the reverse strand, counting down.
TTTACTCGCGTCCCAGCAGTCAGTCTCTATTTTTCTTTATTTTTGTTTTCCTTCACATATTTATTATTATTCGATACACGAATATATATATATATTTATGTATTGTAGACCGTTCATATGCTTTGGCAGTACTCATCCAAAGATCACCTAATAATGAAAATAAAAATAAATATATATATATATATATATATGATTGGAAATAGGTACACACATATGTGTGTGTGTGTTTTCTATAATTGTAACAGACCCGCATGAACTGTCTCCCACTCCGTGCCTGGCTTAACTAGATAGAGATAAGAGATGGGTACCATGACCATGTCACGCACCTTGCTTACCAATATAGCAAACTTCTTAATGAACGAGGAATGTGAGGGATGGTTGGACGGTTTGCTCTTGCTAATTATTATGAATGTGGAGAGTAGAAAGGGATGTGCACGATTTGTTAATTTCCAAAAGAAAAGAAAAGTAGGTACAAGACACAAATGGAGTTTCAAAGAGTTATAATGGCGCCAGAATATGATTCATCAACAAGAATCCGGATCTTTGCTTAACTAGAAAGTTGATGTGGAGTGTTCGGGACCTACTTCTCTGTATTAGTACTATAAGCACTTCCAATAATGCATTGTCGGCGATGCGGTGCTGAAGTTGGGTCACCCATAATTGATGATCAACCTATAATATTCACACGGCTATCTCGCTAGCTAAGAAATTATAACGGCGTTAACATCACCTCCTGTATATCTATTCATCAATTAATGCTATTATTCAATTCATTCTTGCTATTCAGCTAATTAATTTATTCGTCTATATACTTTTTTTATTTTTATTTTCTCATGCATGGCTGCTCAGCTAGCACCTGGCTCTCTTCAATGTCAATACCTTGAAATTAATTTCATAGGATCGTCTGTTATTTATTCATCACTGTAGAGCCAACTTGTAGCCACTGCCTATATCACTTAAAATTTATAAGGCATAATATCTTGAAGCTGTTCAAGGTTGAATTAGAACCTATGCAATTTTTCTTCGCACTGGCATACCTGTTTTTGGCTAAATTTATCACAGATCACTCAAACACAGTGACGATCTCTAACCCACTGGAGTCAGCCTAATGCTGAAAATTTTAAGTAAATATATGGAAATTTAAATTTGTTTCTTATTCTTTTTATTCTAAGCAAAAAAAATTATATGACTAACTTAAACCTATATAAACATGATAAAAAAAATTCAACTGTGTTCAAACATTTTGATAAATTGAATGAAAAAGCTGCTGCGGATTAGTGGATAATCTTATTATGAACAATGAACAATGGTTCATTACTTATTAAGTAATAATCTTTAGACATCTCATTTTCTTAAATATTTCATCGACATTTTTTATTTTTTATTATCTCTTTATATATTTATGTTATACTTTTTATTTTCTCTGTCTCACTAGATATAATAAAACATTTGGCATATATTAAATAACATTTGAGATGTCAACTAAAATTATTTTTGTAGTACTTATTTAGTTTTTTTTTTTAATTAGATATCAAATATCAGGCTAGTTTTCGGCACGATCAATTTAATCAGTCAATTCAATCTGTTTTTTTTTTTTAAAATTTAGGTTTAATTGTGAAGCCAAAATTAATAGATCTATGTTAATTCACAAGAAAAAAAAGATTAGATATACATTAGTAGATAGGATTGTCCTCATACAAGTACTAATTTTATTGATATTTTTTAATATAAAATTTAGATCGGACCAATCAAAAAAATGGTTTGTGAATTTGAGGGAAGAAAAAACCTCAAATTAATCTTTTAAAGATTAATAAGATATTGATTTCATTTCCCAAAGATTGTCAGCATTAATTATATTTCTCAATTTTTCAAAATAGATATCAATTCAATCTTTTAATATATTTTTAAATACTTTTTAGGCCCTAAATTTATACTTTTTTTCGTATTTTAAAGGATTAAAATGACATGTAAAATGTAAACTATTTGGAAATATATCTAATATCACATGAATTCGTAGAGTATATTAATTCAATAATTTCTCTTGAAAATTAAATAATATTTTTTAGAAGAAGAGAAACTGTAAACTAATCAAATTATTTATTTTTGTTTATTTAGATCATTAGATTATTATTGAAATTCATTTTCTATAACTTAGAGACAATCTTGTTTAAAACATAACCCAACACTAAATTTATGAACATTTTTCAACAGAAGTTTAAATTTTAGTTCATCATGTTAAATTCTTATTGAAATTTATTTGTTTTGCTATAGTTTATAGATAATTTTGTTTAAAATATTGTGGAACACTAAATGCATGAATATCTTTTTCAACAAAAATTTAAACTTTACTTCATCACATTATAAAATATTAATTCCTTTCACTAAACTTAATTCTCATTCGTCTTATTGAAATTAATTTAAACATTATTATTATTATTATTATTATTATTATTATTATTATTATTATTATATATTTAACCATACGGACAAATAACCTGAGTCAGCTTACATCAACCGAATAAGAATGTATTAAGTATTAACTAAGCAGTATGTACACAAAGGGACATCAGCCATCAGGCCACGCATCTTTTGTCTAACTTTAATGGGATGCATCGTTGATTATTTATACCCGAATTAAATTTCAAACTCATTATCTATCATAAGGTCAAAAATAAAAGAGAAATACGATCTTTAAAATAATAATAATAATCATTTCCTTTTTTGTTGGGCTTAAACAAAATTGTATCTTACGCGTGCTTAGGTTTCAACTCGTTTATTACGACATAAGTAGGTATTTATGACATAAGAAACTTTTTAATTTTTGTTTTGGAAAAAAAATACAGATTTTTTTTTTCTTCGTATATAAAGTTTTAAGAAGAAAAGATGATGTTCCGGTCTTAAGTATATTCTCCTGACAGTTATGCCATCCCTAATTTAAAATTTTAAATAAAATAAGAAAAAATATTAAATAAAGAAATGAACTGAAAAGGAAAAAAAATGTTATAAGAGTATAAAAAATAAAGTTATCTGATAAAAAAAGATAAATAGAAATAAAATTGGAATTTACGTCTAATAAATATATTGGATTTATTAAAATACTAGTAAGGTCATGAATTACAATTTATATAATGATTGAGGAAATAAGATCCGATGTCATGTACCAAATACTTTAGAAGGGGATTATCCAGGGCTTTTGTCAGCGAGTGGTTGAATATCAAAAAGAAAAGCAGACCATCAACCGTTGTTTTGTTTTATTTTGCGACTCTAACCCACCCAAAATGAATGGAATTTGACGTTGACACAGTGAATTAATTAAAATTAAGGCCAAAAACCCCGAATTGAACATGATTTCATGAAGATTAGTATTATTATAGATTATATGTCTATAGGAGGTATTTATTCTCCCAATTTTCACTTTATGGGATGATTGGCTATAATCATAATATTCATGTGAAATATACCAATGATCCAAGTCTTGGCTTTAATAAAATCACTAAACAATCTGATTTCACATCACATCCCCACAACAGAGTGACATGAAACCCAACAAATCAGTGGTGGTGGTTATCATGTCATCAATTTGTTTTGTTTATATATAAGTATTTCACTATTATCTAGTTTATAAAACCTAATACAAATAATTAAAATAATTACTTATTATACTTAAATTTTTAAGTTGATGAAAACATATATTTTTTTTTTTTTATCATATTATATATGAGTTATTTTGTATGTGTGTATTTTAAAAGTTAAAACTAAAAAAGAAAATGCAATAGGTGGGGAACGTAGACAGTAGACAGTAGACACGTGGGGAGATGAGAGGATGTATGTGCGGCAAAGACATAAGGCCCCCACCAATGATTTGGTATTGATGACATTTGATTCCGTGAGAAATAGATGATTATGGAGCGTACAAGTTGAGAGAAATAGAGGGATAATAATTTGAGATAAGATTTTGGTGATGTTTGTCTGTTCCTTCCTGCCCCTAAGATGGTGTGTGTCACCCGACCACGCTGTTTTCCTCGTGTTCGCCTCTTCCTTTTTATTTCAGATCAATTCTCATGCAACATAATCATTTTTATGCCATTAATAAATTAAACTCTATCTTAAATATAATTTTCTAAATAATTAATATAAGAAAATTGTATTAGCAATATGTTTTAATTAAATTCTTTTTACTTTTTTGACTAACTTTTTAAATAGGTAAATGTTAACTAGGTATGAGATAAAAAAATAAAAATAAAAACTTTTTAAATTATTTATTATTTTAAAAATATAACTCAGTTAACGCTTATATTTTATGTAACTAAACATATTTACTAAATTATATTAAATATTCTTTATTTAATTATTGTAATAGATATAAAGGATATTTAAAAAGTATAAATAGTTACACTTGTATACTGACCAAATCTTTCACTATCATGTCATCCTAAGTTTGAAAAATATATATTTTTTAAATTAACTTTCAATCCTTATAGTATCGTAAATGTATAGTTTTAATTTTTGTAAAAATTTAATTATATATTTAATCCTTAATATTTTTTAAGTTGAACAATTTTAATTCATCATTAGTTTGTTATTAAAATTAAATAAAAAATATTAGTGTGATCAAGATTAGTAACATATATGACTAAATTATTTATATATGACATTAATAATATTAAAAATAAAAAATAAAACTTGTTTTAAAATATTTTAAAATTATTTCTTTCAAATAATTTTTAAATAATTAAATTTCTAATTTTTAAAATGTATTAAAGCAAATTTTATTCGTTTTCTAATATTATTATTTTTCTTATGTGAATAAGATAGCTACACATGTTATTTATCATGATCACATCAACATGTTCAATTTAATTTTAGATGGCAAACTAATGATGAATTAAAATTGCTCAAATTTAAAAATATTGAAGACCAAATTGTAATTAAATTTTTATAGGAATCAAAATTGTACATTCGCGATATTACATAGATCAAAAGTGAATTTAAACCTTCTTTTTTAATAGAAGGGATTATTGACATAAAAATAATTCTTTTAACAACTATTCTTTAATGGTTTAGGGTTGTGCTTAGAATTTAATTCTTTTATATAATTAAAATTTATAATAAATAAATATTCTTATAATGTGATGTTGTGCTTAGATTATTTATTTGATGGATGAACATATGAGTAATTTATTTTATAACTTTTCTTTTCTATTTTTTAAAATATTAGCAAGTCAAACCATCTCTCCTTTCATAACTCACCAAAGTTCAATTAGGTTGAGATTTTCAAGAAAAACTCAAAATGAATCCAACCTAACCTAACTCAAACACTTTTTGGCAAGTTGATAAAGGTTATGTTGGTCCATTTTGACATTTCTAACTACATGCAACGCAGGACCTTAAGATATTAGAATTACAAGTATTTTTTACTTATAAGTTGTTTAACTTGTCTATGTTATGTGAGACTTATTCACTTACACTTGCACTTTAACATCACTAATTTGTCATTATGTGCAATCACAACAAAGCTAAAGTGATAGTCTATAACAAAAACTTGAACATTCTCACCAATTGCACCTTTCTTTGTTAAGTCCAAGTGAGTAAGTTCAATTTAAACTATCTTAAGGCATCATACCAACAATGACTTTGAGCTAGACTTCTTTTGCCTCATCACCTATTCTTAATCTTGCAAACCTAAAATTTTCCTTATTGAAGTAAATAAACCATGAAACAATTGTTGTAATGTCGTCATCATCACTCTTAATGACAATGAGTTATGTTGGATAAAGAAAAAAATTGTGTGAATTATTGTGGTGACAACAAAGGAAACAAGTTGAAAGGTTTCACGAAGAGCAAGGTTATTATGATTGACATGAGATGCCCTATTTAGAAGGTGGACTAGTGTTAAGGAAGAACAATGTTCAGAAACTTTGGAGAACAAGTTTTTCACTAAGAGAAAGATAAACTAACTCCACTTTTATCGCATCATCACCTTGATATCAAAGTAATTGAGTCCTTAACTCACTCTCTTACTTGACTTGACTAAACATTGATGTTTAATACTCCTAATAATAATAATTGACACTTAAATGACATTTAATACATGTGGGTAATAGATACAAAAAGATCTAAAATTTAATTACAATTTTTTGAAGTTGGTCATATCTAATAAGAATAAAAGTTTACTTAAAGAAGTAAAGTAATAGAGAGTTGTCATAGGAAAGGAACATGTACAAGTCTCACCAAGCTTTTATTATACCATATTGATCTCAAATATTACCAAGGAAGATGTTTCTTTGATATTTTTGAGCATGGATAATTGGTCACTCACTATGCCAAGAGAAAGAAAAGAAACAAAAATGCCCAAGAGGTAAGAAACTTACCACGAGATTACGCAAACAAGTATATGGCAAGAATAGTCATTGATCATGAAAAAATTATAGTGATTCTTTAAAAACATTATTGTGTAAACCACCTTGATCATGACCTAGAGTCAAGAATTTTTAGCCATATATGGTAAAAAGTGCACTAAGTGTCCTCAACATCACCTTGGTCTCTACTACATATTTTGCACCTCCATCGTTAGTTGTAGTTACTCCAAGGCTTCAAACTCAATAAAGAATGATGTATAATCATAGTTAGGTTTAATTAAAGTTGATATCATTCAAGAAATTATTTAAGAATACCAAATTCATAACACATTATCTTGACTTGTCATTAGTAGGTGTTATTATTGTTTACTTAACAAACATCAATAATTTTTCATCTTCAAATAATATTAGCTTTAATTTAGAGATCAACCATCATGCACATGACAAATACAATGAGACTCCATGAAATCTATCCAATGACAACAATCACACAAATAATCACTTCATTCAAGTATCAAACAATCAATTCTTAACAAGGCAATTAGACCAACAATTCGATCATTATAAAAAAAATATTACCTTCATTCCTATTTATAAGACTCAATTACCTAATTCACCAAGATTAAAAAAGATGATTAATTTAGTTGATAAAAATAAATTTGTCTTAAATTTATATACTTTTCCAAAAAAAATCATTATTATTAATGATTTTTATCTCTTCTAAATGTATGTCAATAAAACCTCTTTCTTATTTAATTAGGAATGTTTTATTCTAAAAATAAATAACATAAGAGACAACGGATTAGGTTTTATAAAAATGAACAAACAACATTTCTAATTTGTGTCTTATAAATAGGAATGAAGACAATATTATTTTACTTAGTGAGATTACATTAATTTTACTTAGCATGAAGATTTAGGTGACTGACTTACCAAATCCTAAAACTCGTGTTTGGTTTTAGATTGCCCCTAACACAAAGAAACATGTAAAGCTTACTTATCTTGCTTCATAGTGAAAGATTTTCCCTCCTCACTTGATTTTGATGCCTTTAGAGGTTTTACATGTTGGATTGCTTCAAGTACTTTTTTTACAATGATATCTTTGTCATATGTCCTTTTATTTTTCTAAAAGAGAAAAAAAGGGTGATTATAAGATAACTTTTGACATCCTTAAAAATAAATAAGTTCATATTTTAAACCTTTAGAAAAAGTAACTCAATTCTACTTTTGGATAAGAAAAAAAATAAATGTTGGAATAGAAGTGTGAAGGTGAAATCTAACTTTAGGTAAGAATAGACGAATTGAGTAACATATAAATGAGGAAAATTCACAAACTTAATGCTTTAATTTTTTTTTTATTGAAATGTGATGTCAAATTCACTTATATGGATTACTTGTAGCTTATTGGTGAAAATCTTTCTTGTGTTTATCCCTATTGCATTTCCCAACAAGTGATATTAGAACCATCGTTGGATACTTGTGGAAGTGTTGTTGTAGTTATTGTTGTTTGTTGTGTTGTCATAAATTATGTTTCTTAATTTTAAAAATTGTAAAATAAACTAATTTATTTCATCTTATAGAGTTAGCGTTCATTTTTTTTCTTAAGGCGTAGTTTTTCAATAACATTATTATCATAAAAAAATTTACATAAATTTGTTCCTATATTTTTTTAACAATAAATGAGTTTTTCTCATATATTTAATTTGTTTCTTAATTTAAAAAATGTAAAATAAACTAATATATTTCATCTGATTTAATTAACATATAAATTTTTTTGAAGGAATAGTTTTTCTATGGCAACATTATTGTGACAGATTTTATGTATAAATTTGTTCCTATATATTTTTTTAAACAATAAGTGAGTTTTTGTCATAAACTTTGGTTCTTAATTTTTAAAAATGTAAAATACAAT
>JAMLFT010005219.1:0-17960 GCA_026544285.1 Pachyrhizus erosus | reverse complement strand
TATTATAATTAAAATATATAATAAATAATTTTTTAGTTTTATGATAAATAATTTATGTTATGATATATTATTAATTTTAATTTTTAATATTTTATTTTTAAATATTTAAATTTAAATTAGAACTAAAAATATTTTTAAAAAATAAATTAAAAGAAATATGTTAAACTATTGAATTGATATTAAAAATATAAAATGATAAATTATATGCATGTTAAAAACATATTTAAATTTTAAAACTAAAATATATATATATATTACATCATATTTAATTCATCTATTATTAATAGTATAACTTATATTATAGTTATTTTAATTTCAATTAAAATTATATGACTGTTAATTCTATTAATTTAGAGAGACTAAACATAACTTCAAAAAAAAAAAAAAAACAGAAACTGTGCGTTTTAGTTAGAGCAAAGGCTGTCTTGAATCTTGGTCTTGCTCATCGTGGATCTGCGCTAGGGCACCGCAATCAGCAACATTTTCCTCATCCTTCATTTAACCTCACAATCAAGTAAGTATTTGAGCGATTGTGATTGCAAACTTTTGATTTGGAAGCAAAATTTTGGTTCTGTATAAGTTTTTGTGAATGTAGGGTTTGAATGGCTACTGTGAGAAGTCTGAAGATCAAGACAAGTACGTGCAAACGCATAGTGAAGGAGCTGCATTCTTATGAGAAGGAAGTTGAGAGAGAAGCTTCCAAAACAACTCACATGAAGGAAAAAGGAGCTGATCCTTATGACCTAAAGCAACAGGCATAATATCTCCTTTTCCTCTGCTCTGCATTACATAGGGATTCATGTCTTCAAAACAAAATTATACAATTCATTCTAAATTTTTTTCAATTCACAGGAAAATGTCTTGGCTGAGTCTAGGATGATGATTCCTGACTGCCGCAAGCGCCTTGAGGCCTCTTTGGCAGACTTGAAAGGAATTTTGGTACTCAGTTTTATCTTCTTTTCTGCTACATTTTCTCAATTTCTTTACTTTCACCTCCTCTTTTTTATCTAATTATAATCTTTTTGTGAAAATTAAAGAATGTTGGGGATTCTTGCATCTTGATTTACTCCACAGTCAAGACTCTAACAATTGCCAAAATATAATTCATTTATATGTATGATTACGTTGTGCAACTTTTTTGTTCTCATTTTTATGAGCCAGTGTATGTATGAAGCGGAGTCTTTAAAACAAACTTCTTTATTTTCATCTATGCAAAAAAAAACATTTTATCCCCTTATGTTCTTGTCCATATATTTATTGAGGTGTTTTCTCTGACATAAAAATTTACTGAATAAGTTTAATTTCTGTATTTGCTTGAAATTGGATCTGCAATTTTGACTTAATGCTGGAGTTTTTTTTTTTTTTTAAAATAATTTCCCGCTTGTAGGCTGAGTTGGAGGAGTCAGATGAGAAGGGAGCCCCTGAGATTGAAGAAGCTCGAAACACCATTGTAGAAGTTGAAAAAGTATTTGAAACTGCAGAAGTTTAGCAAGGTGGGTTTGGTTTGATTACTGCTCTTGATGGAGGATATTGGGCCTGTATGATTTATTTTCCTGGTCACAAACAATCATACATTCTTATTGTTGCATGTGCCCTCTCCCCCCGTTTAGTTCTGTGCTTCTATAGAACATCTGAAAATGAATGAATTTGATATTTGATATTTGATATTTGATATTTGATATTTGATATTTGATGTTGCTTTACTTTTCTTGGCTCGAAAACACGGTATCATTTTATCAAAATTTTTACATCCAAATTTCTTTAATTTTATGGGGTATGCCACCTAAAGATCATCAAGTCAGTAATTTCGGCAGTGATTGTGTTTGAAGATGAAGAGGTTATTAGATGAAATCCTCATCATCACTCTGCTAATAGTTTCAAGGTATACAATAGATTAGTATGAGACTATTTTCCACAAACTTGTTGAACTTCTAAACTAGTTGTTCAATTAATTTAATAATTCAGGTTTCACATTATCTATAAATTTTGTCAAATAGAGTTGTAAACCCACTTTTGTTAGTCAATGCCTTAGCAAACCGTATAATTAATAATCATTCCATCCAAGACTGGTTGATTATTTTCTTCAATTTGAAATCAAAAGCATAAATTCTCCGTTTTCCCTTATGCATCGTCTCACGCAACAGATATGATGATTTACATTATTTTCTTACTGTTAGTATTAAGTCGTACTTAAACCAATTGTAAGACAACAAAAAGCAGGGAATTTTCCACCTAAAAGTACATTCAAACATTGATGGAGAAAAAAATCACTTAAACGCGTTAGAATGTAGAAGATGGAGATCAATGTCAACATTTATGGTTTTTCCTTTTCTGGTGTTAAGGTGTGTTTTTATTCCTCTTCAATCACAACGAATGTGAATCCAATGTGAGAGAAGGATCTAGTTTTATGCTTTATTTGACTGTGAAAAAAGAAATATAGATGAAAATAAAAGAAATAATTAAAAAAATAAAATGTTAAGTTATTTTGATTTAAGAGAAATAGACGAGGAATAGAATGAAAATAAAATTATAAAATTATTTTATATAAATGAATTGGAATGAGAAATTTAAATAATTTTATAAAAATATTATTATATTCATATAATAATTGTCTCACATGACTGCAAATAATTGATTGTTTTTGTTATATAATTGATTAAATTGATGAATTTAATCGACTATATAAATTAATTATATTGGAATGAAATGAATTATGCTAACGAGAGGGACAAGCCTCATTAAGAATTGGGAATTTTGTTCCCCTTTGTTACCAATATGCTACTAAGAATACAAATGTAAAAGGATTCTGAGTCATTGTACACTAATGTGATGAACCAATAAACAAGGGACCAATTAAGAATATAAATGATAAAAATGAAATAAATGAAAATGATATTTTTTTTAAGAAGGTTGATAGTAATTCATTTAAGGTCGATTTAAATAAACAACTTAATTAAGGTCTTATTAAATAAATACTTATTATAAAAGTATTTATGAATAATTATTTTTATAATTGAAAGATAAATTAAATTAATTTTTTATATAACTTATAAGATGTTTAAATAAGTTATCTTAAAAAAGTAACCTCTTACAATCATTTATAGAAGTAATTATATCTTAAGATAAGTCCAAATAAATTATATATAAGTTCATGTAAATAAAACATTCAAATGTAACTTTTGAATAAGTTAAGTAAATAGTAAATATAAGATAATAGTGAAGAAAAAATATTTTTTCAAATAAATGCTACAACTATCTAATATCTAAGTAATATATACAAGAGTTATCTCTAAGCTATTAATATCAAACTTATATGATTTTAAATTTTAATAATTTAAATAATTAAATTAGACTCAAACGGTCAATGAATTATATAAAATAAAAAAAATTGAGCGTTGAATTCAAATAATTCATGTTTTTTTTTTTGGTAGTTAAATAATTCATGTTATGCGCGTGCTTAAATCATAATGAGTTCTACCGATGTCTATTGGTGAAATGGTGTAAATTGTATATTTTATTTTACCAAAAATTTAAAGTTCTCTCCATAAATGTTCCCTCTTCACAATTGGTCAGAATTTTTTTTTAATATATAAATAAGATAAGATTTTACTTTAAAAACATCAGGTGACATTAATTATTCTTATGTAACTAAACTACAAGGTGCGAATTTCATTATATGCAGTTCTGAATTATTTTACAATTAATAAGATAATTATAAATTCTTTTATTTATCATTAATGATTAAAACTACATAATTTAACAGACTATAAATACATGATAAAATATTAGCAATGCATAATATTTTAATAGAATATAATACAATAAATAGTATAAACAACCGAGTACATATATTATTTGGTACTGATCTCTATTTTGAATAAAAAGAATGCAATTGCATTAAAGTATGGCAACGAAAATTTTGTAATTCTTAATAATTTTATTCAAGTCAGCCAGAATAAAATAAATCAAACCCAAATGCACACACAAAAAGCAGCTGATGAATAACACATATTTAAACTATCCTTCATTGAATAAAACCCATTTTCATTTGGAACGTCGATTTTAGGAGAATGGACTAAATATATTGTAACTTACTATAAGCTATTTTAATGTAATGTCGTTTTCACTTCCTAAAATTGAGCATGCTATTCAACAACTTGAGCCTTTTTTTTTTTTTTCCTAATAATGCAACTGTATTTATTTAACACTAAATTACGTTAACATATATGAAATTTAAATAATTAAAATATTCGTATGTTTTAATCGTTGTAGTATGAGAGAGAAAATATAAATAATAATACACGGGGTTACTTATCAAATTAATTTCACAAGCTTTTATTAATCACTTAATGGATTAATTATATAGAAAAAGATTTCGTTCGTCAACAATCACCTCAAATCATTACTAATAAAAGGGTAATATAATTGTAAAACTTTTTTACAACATTAAAAAAAAGGCACTTTTTTATAATTGTAATTTCATGGAAAGTTATGTAAATAAGGTTGATGGATTGTCTGTTCACTTTGTTCTATCTATAAGATGAGAATAGCGTTTATTCACTTTTTTTTTTATGACAATTCACCCTTTTTTTAATGGACACGTGTCTTTTCTAAAAATTAATATATGGAATAATGGAAATTAATATATTTTTTTATAAACTCTGTTATTTAGTAAAATGTGACGCTAACTTAGTTAAAGAAGAGGCACATGAATTTTATGTGGAACAATTGAAAAAATATGTTAAAAATTATTAGCAAAGAGTATGTTTGTATTATCCCTTACGTTATCCTAACACTACTCTATCCGTTTAGTAAAATGAAAAATGAAGGGTTAGATATGGTATGAGAATAAAAAGGTTAATAATCAACACCTGTTGATTTAAATGGCAAGAAGTTTGGTTTATCTTGAGTTTAAGGCTTTAAAAAAATGGATTATACCGAGAATATAAAAACAAAAAAAATAAAAATAACAAAATTAATTAAGTAGAATTTTACTCTGCTTTTAACTTACTACATGTGGATTTTAATTTACGCGTACAAATAATATTGACATAATACAGAAGGTTAAAAGGATAGAGATTCTTCGCCTAATTCATAGATTCCAATTTACATGAGAACTTATTTTTACTCCCATCTTTCCCAAATCAACCAACAAATTGTGACATAAAATAAAATCAATAATCAAGGCTAATTGCACTTTCAGACCTCCAGTGTCTAGCTTTCTCAAATCCATTGGTATAGTTCTCAAAATCATCAATTGTCTGGTCAATTTCTTCTTGAGTATTCATCACAAAAGGTCCAAATTGCACCACAGGTTCACCCAGTGGTTCACCTCCAACCAAAATGAACCTGAGGAGCTTAGAAGATTTGTTCCATGCCTCTAGGCCATCCCCAGAACCAAGAAGAAGCATATGGTGAGAGGTTACAGTTTGAGACTTTTGGTTTCCAAATACACCCTCTCCTTCCAATGTGTACACAAAAGCATTCCAAGATTTTGGTATAAGTTGTTGCAAGTGAGCACCAGGTTTAAGAGAAAAATCCAAGTACATGGTTGGTGTCCTTGTGTATATTGGAGATTTTATTCCAAGAGCTTCCCCTGCTATAACTCTAACTTTGATACCATCCATCATAGCTTCAGCTATGTCCTTGCTCAATATTTCTTGGTACCTTGGCTCAATCCTAAGATAATAGTACAAAGACATATTAAACCAAAGTTTTAGCGTCTAAACTAAGAAACTACTTTACCTATTTAACGTAAAGTTCAAGGTGGACAATAATTGTTTCTTAAACGATAGCAAATAGTACTTCCAAGAAGACACTAATGAAAAAGTTGAATTCATTTATAGTGGGTCATCCAGAACCAGACAAATTTTGAAACTAGCATTGGCATGTTATTGTTGCTCTTATTATTGAAGTTTTCATCATCACTATAGGATATATGGGTGAGAGGCACATTCTTTATGCTGGCCATTTCAGGTCCTTTTGCACACATGCATCTTTTGATGCCCTATTCAAGAGCACTTCTAGGAAATGGTACATGATGGCGAATCATGAGAAAAAAAGTCATATGTGAGAGTGAGGAAGGCATATCTTAACTCAGAAAGTATTAAAAAATTTGACTGTTTCTTTGTGAAGAGTGGAGTTCCTTTTTGTCTCATTGATATTTGGTCATGAGCATTATCCAAAACGATCCCCCAAATCAATGATGATGATCTTCAGTGACGCAAAAAGTACGTCATCTAATAAGGCTAAGATTGTGTTTGAGTATTTCATAAAAAAAGAACTCTTGGTTACTCTTATTTGGAGGTTTTTACATTAAAAAAATTAAAATACTAGGGATAAATGAATTATGGGGTGTCGAGAAAACTTTATTTAGTACATGTTTAATTCCATAAGATGCACTACACCCCAAATGAACTAGGATAAATAGTAGCTTTTGTAGTTTTTCATTCATTTAATGTGATTTTGTTGATAAACATGTATATTTGATGGATATCCAAATACACTTATAAAAATGACTTATGACTTTCTATAAGTTAAATATGTACTTAATTAAGTTATTTACTATTTATGGCCTTTTATGAGGACAATAATGATTTAATTAAGTTGTTTATTCATATGTGTCTCTAATATTGGTATAGAAGAGTTGTGCACTTACATTTTGTGTTTTGAAGCGAGGTTGATCCACAGCTGGAGACCCTTTTGGGTTCCTTGAGCTGCAGGCATTTCTGAGTGAACTATCCCTCTCCCTGCAGTCATCCACTGCAAGTCACCGGCTTCAATTGTTCCCTTGTGTCCTTCAAAATCTTCATGCGTTACAGCTCCCTGAATTGCGCAAAAAAGTTGCATTCAGGTGAGGTTAGCACATCAGCACAAGCATATGTGACCAATATACCACGGAATCAACTTTAGATACATTACATTACACTCAAGATGGTAGTTGGCGTTCTAGAAAAATAAACAAGATATCAACATGTGGGGTCACTCTTGTCTTTGTGCTTATAACCAACTACTTTTGGCAATCAGGACAGGACACAATCTTTAATGGTTTGTTTGGTTTTAGTGGCACTAATCAAAATGGTTCAATTGGTAACGAATCATTAATCATTAATTTGTGACTTACATGTTGCCACGCCACCAGCACACAGATTAACACCATATTGAGCTGATACCTAGCGCAACTAAGACTACGTATGAGCTGGCTAATATAGAATATAAACAAATCATAAAGCGAAATAGTATTTAATTTACTTTTAATTTTTCGTTTTTCACATTTTGTTGATTTGCATAATGGCCATTATATTATATGCCTTTGACTTTATAACATGGATTGCAACAAAAATTAAAATAACTTAAAACGTGGTTTCTCAAATGTTGGAAAGCAGTTTCATAATCAATGATCAAAGGAGGAAAAGCCAATGAACTTAAACATTAAAAATTTGCTCTACCTGCAACATGTATGTGACCGTCTCAAATCCTGTTAAAAGAAAAGTAAAAAAACACAAGGAAGGAACAACGAGTCAGAAGAAGCTAAGCAAATCAGATCACAGAAGAACATAACATGTATGACACAAAAAATCCAATCGACAAACCTCTGTGTGGATGATCAGGAAACCCAGCAGGAGCAGTGACTGCAATATTTCAGAATTTCACATTCTTAGAAAACAAAACAAGATTGATCCTCATATTTTCTTATTCGTAATTCAAGTTAGAAAACAGAGGAAAATTCAGAGATGCCCACCTGAGAATTCATCCAAGACAAGGAAAGGATCAAAGTACTTGAGCTCAAATCTGAACATACCAAAATAACCAATCAATTCAAAAAGCGCAATTTTTATAAAACTTGCAATGCTATATCCATAAAAACTTAATCTTTACTGTTCAACCTTAGGATCAAAATTAATTTCAGTTAAATACAATCTTAAAACTAAGCATAATGGCTGAGATCAAGTATGGTATCATTCTCTCTTACCGCCCTATGCTTCTTCTAACAACAGCCCCAGCACCCTCATGTTGAGGTCTGGCCAAGAACTTTCTGGCTACAAGACGAGGTTCATTAAGGTAACTGCAAATCTCTTGGTCCGGCATTTTATGAAACAAGTGCAAAAGAGAGAAAGAAAAAGTTTTAGGATGATGGAAATGTGAGGAGCAAGACAAAGATTGTTTAAGGTATTTATAAAAAAGTGGGGTGTGTGGCGTGTAAAAGAGAGGTAGAGGTTCACTCTTGGAAAGTCAAACTCAAAACGTAGAGGTGTTGGCTGCCAATGAAGACCCCCATAAACATAGCATAGAATAGAAGAGGGAAGAGTTTGCTTGAGCTCAAGGTTCTTTTTCTTTACTTATTCCTACAAACGTCAGCATAACGCACTCGTGATGTGTGGTGTGGTGTGGTGTGGTGTGGTGTGTCTCATAGGAATAGGCATAGGACTTAGGAATAATATGATATACTGTATCTTGTTTGTTACATGACTACCACCTGTCATGTTGAATTGTGTGGTTTTCTATTCAAATCAAATTTAAGGCTCATAAATATTAAATAAAGGCAGAAAAAAAAAAAATATCTTGGATCCTAGCTGGACTTGTGCCTCTGCATCATCACTTGACATCACCCACGTTTCACAATCGGTTAATTAAAGTCTTGACTTGTTTTAACAACCTTCTCACTTCATCATTTTGTTCTACTTTACAATTTCCAGGTATGGCCTCTTCTGTTTGTCTATTTACTCTCTTTTTTTTTAATTTTTATCCTTTAATTACATTTAAATGGTTCAAAAGATGAGTATTTTTCTTTTTTACAATTTTATCCATTGTCCTATTACTTGGTTTCAAGTATTCAGAGTATTCTTACGAATCCCTTGGTTCCACTATAGATATTCTTACGTTTGACCGAAACAAATAGGTAAATTAGTTAAGTTGTGCATAAACTGATCACTTAATAATAACAAAAAGGTATTATGAGTTAAATTTAATACCCGAGCTGAAAAATCTTCATTCAAAATGGAAATATCAGTAGTTGATTTAATAATTAAATTGCTATTTATTATAAATATGTTGAAGTTTGAAGTATAAATTTAATTTAATAATATTTCATATCTTTCTTACTAAACAATATTGGAAGATATATGAAATGATTCGATTATATTTAATGGTGATTCGAGAATAAGGTTCTTTTTAGGTGAGGAATGACGTTATCATATAAAAGCATTTTGAAAAGTTTTGTTATATACTGCTGTATCATATTCAAAGAAACAAAAAGTAAAATCATAACTAAAAACATCATATTTTAATATGTTAAAAATCTCATATCATTAAAGAGTCGAGAACAAAAATAATTTATAAACATACTTTTTTTTAATTGATTTAAACATTTTTTTAAAATAAAATTATAATAGACTATTGAGTTTCAACGTAAATAATATTTCAGTGTATTTAATTTGTTTAATTTATTGTGATACTATGCATTAAGAATAAAATTATAACGATATAGTAACTCTAACGTTGTTAATAGACTTGAAGTCAAAATAAATTAAATTATAATTTCAATTCTTAATATATATTTGTTTTATGTGTAATACAAAAGATGATGCAAAAGTTACTTGCGTGGATGAAATATAACTTAGTAGCTATAGCTGATGTTCATTTCAGTTTGATTCTTATGTTAAAAAGTTCAAAATAAATTCCTAATAAAAAAAAAAAGGTTGATCCGTGACTAAAGATGCAAAATGAAGCAAAGTGAGATATAGGTAAAGAAGTGGTGGTCCTAAGTACGTTTGGGGTGGACGATTATATAAAGTATCATTTTTAGGGAAGTACAAGATGATAGTATACAAAATTTGCCTAATATATATGAATATGAAAATAAAGTTTTTATATATTTAACTTTTTAACAACTTTTAAAATATTAATAATGGATCAATTGAAGATAATATAACAAGTGTATCTATGTATATTAGGATATCTATTTAATTTAATACACTTTAGAGTATGTTACACACTTATTTTATTTACATGCTTCATTGACCCCTTTTTCTTTTCCTCTCTTTCTCTCTTTAACTCTTTGTCTCTCAAAGAAAAAAAATTGAAACCCATTATCAAATATAAGCTAGGTTAGGGACCTATAAAAATTACAGTTATCAAGTTCAAGCTTTTCAGGTTACCATTTAGAAGATGAAGAAGAAATCAAGAGGAAACGTGCGACGGGAAAAGAAATTATTATGTCAATAATCAATGGTCATCTTCTAAATCAGGTTAAAGTTTGGTAATTTAAAAATTTTGGAACAAATTGAGAGTTTTAATTGAAGGTTTAATATAAACAACGAGGTGTTGTTGTTTCATCTCATTGTTATATATTCATTAGAGACTTTTTGTTTAGTTTATAAATTATAATTTTGGATTTTTGTGAATGCTTGTTTAATTGTCTAAATATGTTTATAAAATAACTTTTTAGTCATTTAAAAAAAGATTTAAATATTATTTTGGTATCCAAAAAAAAGATATTTTATTCTGGTTTTTTAAAATTTATTTATTTGATTTTAATATTTTTTGTTTTAGTTCATGTTATTAAGTCACAATATTAAATGATAACATAATGAAATTAATAGTCCAATAACTTGTAACGTCATAAACTAAATTATATTTTTAAATTTTTTATTAAGTAGTTTGATATTATCAAGTATTTTGAATAAGTGAAAATTTGAAAACACAATGTACTAAAAAAGTTTCACGTAACTGTCTCATCAAATTTTTTAATGACACGATAAATTAATGAATTACCAACATTGTTATCTAACGTTATTACTTAACAATAAAGACTAAAAAAATTTAAAAACTAAAATCAAATAAAAAACTTTAAAGAAACAAAATAAAAAGACATTTTATTATTTAGGAATCAATTTTATATTTAAACCAAAAAAAATTGATTATCATATTGAATAACAAAAGGTGTTCTTCATAAATTTTTGGTCAATCATCTTACTATTTTTGTTAAGAATTATGCAAATGTAGATAATACAAATCTTAAACTTGAAAATTTAAAAAGAAAAAAATAATTAAATAAGAATAATGAAGAACGTGTTATTTTGATAAGAGACAATGAAATTAAAAATATTCATAATGATGAAACTAAACTATTTTGATGATGTAAGTCTTAAAAAAATGAACTCATCCATGTTTTTGTTGATAAATATAAAAATGGAACTAACATTCAATATATTTAATTAGACATTTGTGATAAAAAAGCATACCAAAAACTTATAAGTGACTTATAACATGAATCACTACAAATTTGTTAAAAAAATATGTTAATTGTAAATAATTCTAAAGATATTTTTATAAATATTGTTTACCATCATATTACATTCATTACGTTTCTCATGAAAAAGAATAAGATAGAAGTGGATTTGTTTATTTAAAAGACTTGGATAAAGTTTTTTTTTTATTTTTACTATAAGTTATTTGGTACAAGTCATAAAACAAATCATCTAGCAAAATAAAGGTTTTAATTATTGGAAACATTTTTTTAAAGGTTTAAATAATATGAATCAAGTGATGCGCACATAGCTTTAATTACTAAATGGATTGACATAAAAATTATATTTTAGAAAAACATAACAATTGATAAACATATTTAAGAACTTATAAAAAAAGAAAAAGAACATTAGAAGGATGTTTAGTTAGGATGACTTATGTTAAATATCTTGTTGAATAAATTTTAGTTTTTCATGAAAAAAAAGGGAGATAATTAATATAGAAAATAATGAATTTTTTTTTCCTCTTGTTTAGATGATCGTTGAATGGGATCTTGTCACATCAAAGCATTTTGTTTGCATCAACAAGAATGAAACTCAATGTTACTATCCTAGACATGAGATTCAAAATTGATTAATGTTTGGTAATGAAGTTAAAAAAGCAATAATCTAAAAAATTAAAATAAAAAATTTGTGTGATTTTTTATTATACTCTTGATCTAAGTCATAAGAAATAAATGACTCTCATATTACATTGTATGAATGTGTAATATCTTTATAAATCAATAATAAATAAATAAATGTAGAATTTTTGAAAGATTATCATCTATCATCACCATCCTTACTATTATTATCACTATCACTTTTGTTATCATTATTATTGTCCTAACTATTTTCACTATCAATATTATTATCTGAAATTATACTCTCAGCATCATTGTGTGTGTAAAACAATTACAAATCTTTAATATACATCTATTTTTTCTTGTATACACACCTTTGCTTACATGTCAAGCTTTTTTTTATAGAAAATTTAAATTAGAAGCATATTTAGAAGTTGAACTAAAAATGAAGATATATGATAATCAAAATTATAATTTAATTACTCATGTAATTGCAACGTCATTTTTCATTACATACGTAGGCTGAGTCCATTACCACATCTATAATAAGATTGACCGAATTAAGAACAATTTTACATGTAAAACAGGTTGAAAATAAGTGTCTTCAACTAGGATATATCAAAATTAAAATTTAACCTAAGAAATACGAACAGACAATACATAATTTGAAACATATAATTAAAATATTTTTTAAAAATTATTCAACGGAAAAATTAAAACTAAAATAATAATAACGAGAAAATATGGATAGTTTCCTCCAAAATTTGTTTGTAAATAAATTAAAAAAAAAAAAAAAAAAAAAAACCTCTAAGCATTAAGCAACGTACATTAAGCGGAAAAAAGAGTTGATGTCAGCATGTTGAGAGGTCTCAATATTGATATAAAAATTGTTAATGCTGGTACTTATTTAGAAAAACACATTTGTTTGAAAAACTCAAATTATGTTTTGAGCAAACAAATGCCTTTTGTTACTTTAGTTCAAATTATGATCTTGGAAGATTTAAGTGAAACTAAACATGTTGTAAATGTTAGTTTGTGGTCAAGGATTTCAAATTTCACAGATAAAATTATTAGCAAGATTATAACATTATATATAAACCAAATCAGTGAAATTATAAAAGCAATTATCACTTGTTAGAGGAATGTTTGTGTGGTGATATTGGCATAGAAAGCATTATGATAAAAAATAAAATAAAAAAAATGTTTGAGTCACATGTTTCATCATCAATCGCTCAGCACCTCATATGGGAAGAAGAAATAATCAACATGTTGAAAAATGGTTTTATGAAAAATAAGGGAACTACGAAATTCGATGAAAACCACAATTGGAGATCAGTGAGTAGGAAAATCCCAGTCACCTTCAATGATGCTTCCTCCATCCAAGGTAAGTACAACAAAATAAAGTAAAGAAAGAAATTAAAAACGTTCAATAAAGTGGTTTTAGTTTATCACGGCGTGCGTGTATCGGTCATGATGACAAACACGGTCTAAGTCGTCCCATAGTCGTCTACTCGCAAATATGCAGATTAAGAGTTTTATTCAAAAACTCAATTGACACTTTGGGAGGTATGTTTCCACTCAAACAATTAGCCTAGCTATTATTCATCCTCAACTTCTTTTTTTCTCTTTATTTTCCTTCAGTAAACTCTTTAATTTTAGTTTAAACTAAATCATTGTTAATATTAAACTGTTTATATCATCATTCAATGATGTGTTCACCCTTTATTGAAACAATTAAGCTTACTAAATAATTTTTGTGACAGTTAAAAAAGTTTGGTACATGATAATCAAAATTTAATAATACATGCTTCATTGATAATTACAAAAAAAAAATAAAAAAATTGTGTGAGTTGCACGTTTTCCAAGGCATAAAGTGTCACTTTAATCTTTTACTGAAACATAAAACATGGTTTCCTTTGTATTTGATTTTTAAAATGAGGCAAAAAGTCTTTTTTTTTTTTCAGCTGCAATGTTTTTAGGTTACAATTGTTGTTAATATACATTGGGTAGAAGTTAACACAAGGATACTATACAAAAAGAAAAATAAAACATACAGTTAAAAGTACGTTTATAAAATTTATTGTTGTTTAGTATCGGATTTTTTTTAATCAGCAGCAGATGATGGTTTAAGTAATACATGCTTTATTCTTTTAAAATAAAATTTCAAATTCAAATTTTATATGAAAATAAATAAATAAGTTGAATTGAACTAAACTTTACAAAGCATAAGTCTAATTTGCTTTTTAAATATAAGATTCGAATTTGACTTAACTATTTGACATGTATCTTTCTTTTAGGCATTGTCTAATTTTTTTTAAAAAAATGACTTGAACTATAAAACCTTATTTAAAATAGGATGAATTTTTTTTAGATGAAAATGGGTTTAAAATTAAGCTTCGTAATATGCTAATAGACTTAAGCATAGATATAGGTCAATGGGCTTAATGATTATACATTTAATACGATAGTATAGTATTATATTATATTATATTATTATTATTAAAATTAAAACATACTAGTTTGTTAGACTTGAAAAGCTGATGTAAAGTTTGACTATTTTAAATAATATTTAAGAAAAAAAAAAAAAGGATTGGCTCAATCCTTTTTTTAAGAGAAGATTGTTTAAATCCTAAAGTGAGTAAAGCCTCCGTTTTAGGTATCCCAAAAAATATTTTTACTTGTTTCTCAAAAAATAAAATAAGTTAGTAATTGGTTTATAAATAATATTAGTCTACCAAGAGTAATTAAATATTTTTTTAAAAATCTCATTCTATTATGATAGTTTTTTACATATTTTATTATATACTACTCTTCAACTAAAGATAGATTATGAAATACAATTCTATAAAGGATAAAAAAATAAATTATTAAATGAGAGAATAAAAATTTTACAAAGATAACTTTATCATTATTAATTTATTTGTAGTTTTTTTGTACAACAATATTACTATTAAGAGTATAAATAAAAAATAATTTATATTATATTAAAAATTAAAAATAACACTTACTATATATTACAAATTTCAAAAGTCAATAATATATCAATTATTAATTGTTAACCGGCAAGCCTCTTTTAAGCCAAAGAATTATTAAATTATTAAATATGTAACTTTTAATTGAATATTTTTAGCTCTTTCTAAAAATCTCAAAAAGTAAATTTCATATACAATTACAATAATTTTAATAAACTATTTTTATTATTTAAAAATATTAAATAAAAATTTGGTCTTTTTTATTTTTTTATTTTTTTTAGTTCATTCAGGACTTTTTTTACTTCAATAATGGTAAATAACAACAATAATTGATAATGTAATAATAATGTTAATAATTCATTAACTTACTACATTATTAAAGAATCAAAAAAGAATTATCATGTATAAATTTTCTTTTTGATAAAATGTGTTTTTAATTTTTTTATCAATAAATTTAACATTTTGAACATGTGAAAAATAAAAAACATAATTTAGTAAAATACACATGTGATAATTTCGTCAATTTTCTTGTCGACATGACATGTAATATGTTATAATATTATTATTACATCATCATTTAATAATGTTATTTGATTATAAATATTAAAATTAAAAAATTAATTTTACATAAACTAAAATCAAAATAATTTTTATTAAAAAATTAAAAGTAAAAATAAAATATTTTAGAAACCATATTTTTATTTAAATTTTAAAAAAATCTCTTATAAAAGTTTGTTTTAATATATAGATGTTGGATAAATCTAAAACTATAAACGAGTCAATTTGATTCATTGATTTTAGTTCATTTTAACTCACTTTTTAAATTAGACAATCTAACTTGGCTAATTTTTTGTTGAGTCTTAAAAATATTGATCTAATTTAATTAATCATGAGTTGGTGTGTTAAATGAATTAATTTACCAACGTATTTAAAATTAAAAATTATTTATGTGATTGTATTGTAAGTATTTGATCATTGATTTAGTTTATTTTATGCTTTTATGAAAATAAATTGTTAATGTAAAAAATAGAATTAATCTCAGCATAATATAGATGATGCTCCCAAATCAAATAGTAACAATTTTCTTCCGCATAAAATATTTGTTTTCTTTGTTCCTCTTTGGAACCTTCATATTGCATTTATTAATTGAAATTTGAAATTTGAAACTTGTTTCTTCCTTCTTCTTAATGTGGCAGTGGCACCAGTCGTGACAAACTAGTAAACAATGACAAATTTTGATAGCAATATGTTGGGTACGAAAAAATAAATCGTCTTCATGAATGACATCATTAGAAAAAAAAAAAACATGGCACATTGAAAATGTAACTATTAAATTCAAAAAGGTCGTGAATTTTATCAACATTATTAATACATTCTACATTCTAAAAAAACTACTTACCTATATAAGTAACATGAGTTACTTACTAAATATATGTAAAATTACCTAATTTTAACGATGAAATGAATTAAGAAACAATTTAAAGAATAAATTATATTTTTCTCGAGAGAAATAACTAGTATGTTGTCTTTTTTTTATATTAAAATATAAAGTTAAACATGTTTTTAATTATTTAAATTTTTTATTTTTAGTTTCTAAATTAAAATTTAACCATTCTTAGTATTTCATTTACTTTTTAGTTTAATTTTTAGTTAAATACTATCAAAAAAATTTGTTAAATGACGATGTAACATTTAATGTTAATGTTTTTTTAGTTAAAAACCATAAAAAAATTGCTTAACAAAATGGTTGAAAATGTGTTTAACCATTTTGGGATAATTATAAAAAAAATGTCCTATTACTACCATTACAATAACACAAGATAATAACCCATCATTGCAATGATTATGAATCAACACTCTAACTTACTTTTGTTCTCACTAAAGACGATGGAGAACTACTTGTATCTTCCAAAAACTAGCACAACAATTGCATACGATAACCTCAGTTTCTTGCTACAAAACCAACATCATCCCATTCATTATGAAACTGAAAAGGCTTTGGGCAACAAATTATGGAACTAAAAAGGCTTCCGCAATATCCAAGATCACTTGTATAAGCAATAATTGACCCATGCACCCATCTATATCAATTGTGAAGGGATTGGAACAATTGATGGTGAGTTTCTTGTGGATGGTGAAAAAGATGAATAAATGGTACCAAATAGGTTTAAGGAAATAGTGAAATGGAGAGGGAAAGGAATGGGTTCAACACCCTTAACATCTCTCGCAACTCCCTTAACACCTTTTGTCTCGTCAATTGGCACAAGGGTGGCATTGCCACTAGTGCCATTATTGACAATTTTGCCCTTGTTGTCACCAAGGTTCAAAAATGACATTGTTTAGTTTAGGGTATTTTAGAAGATAGTGAATGGGTGAGTGAGGAGAAGAAAAAGGGTGACAAGTTACCATTGTTTTAATTTTTCCTTCTCTTTCTTTAGATTGGTTTAGTGATTGTGGTTTGGTTAGGTGATGCAAGTAGTAAGGAACAAAGGTTTTGTGTGAATTAAAGGACATTTATTGGGTTCTTAGTGTGATTGTGTGGAATTTTTGAACATGTGTTTAGGTGATAATCATTTAGGGGAGGTTCGGTGCTATGTAGGTTTTGGTTTGATATAAGTGATTTAAGATTGTTAAGGTACTTTTGGTGTTGGCGTTCAGTTTGGTACTTGTTAGTTTTGGTGTATCTAGTGGTGGTGTTTCAACAGTAATTTTTGAAAACTTTTAACCATCTAAAAATAGTTTAAATTTAAAAAAAATACATCATCACAGATTAATTATTATGTAATCATTTAATAAAGAAACTTAACAACATATACCAAAACCAAATCAAAAAATAAATTAAGGATCAAAATTGGTTAAATTTTAATTTAAAAACTAAAAATAAAAAACTTAAAAAATTAAGAGATAAAACATATATTTTTTCTAATATATAGAGATCAAGTTATTTTAAGAATATTTTTTTACTCCTTATCTTTATTATTTATTTTCTTGAATTATAATGACTAAGATTAGTTATTCGTTAAAATTATTATTAGATTTAAAAAAAATAAATGATAAAAATAAAAAATAATTATCTTAAAGTTATTCTAAATAATTATATTATATATATATTACAACTT
>JAMLFT010005218.1:0-17961 GCA_026544285.1 Pachyrhizus erosus | reverse complement strand
AATTTATAATTAAATAATAATATAAAACTATTTTACGCTATTAATGTATAACTTATTTTCTAAAAAAAATAAAAGTAGACTTTGTTTTCCGTCGTATATATTACTTTAGTTACTCATCATGTATTGCATAAATGCTTTTTAAGTTTTATATTTTAGTTAATAAATATATATTTAGTATATATTTAGTATATATTTAAATTAAAAAAAATAATCTATATATTAATAGAATAAATAATTTTATTCATTATCATTCAATCATAAACCATTATATATAATAAATTTGTTAATTTTTATAATAATTATCTTAAAAATCATATTAATAAAAAAATTATTTGTTGATATTATTATGTTACATTTACATATATAACTCTTAAAAGACATAAAAAAATCTATAATTAAAATATTTAAAAAGGTATTTGTTCAAAAAAAAAATTTAAGATAGAATTTTGTTAATGTAAAATAAATCAATCTAAATATGCATACAACCTTATAAAGTATAATAGGAATGTTCATATTTAAAATTTAATAATTAATTAATTAATTATTATTTTATTGGTTTATTTATAATAATATTTAAATACATATTTTAACTTTAACCAAATATCTGCCTTACATATTCAAACCTATTTATTTGTTTATTCAAATACGTTTAGTGAATGATTTTATTTTATCTTCTTAATATAATATTTAACATATGAGTGTCTTAACCTTGTGTACACAGATAAGGAAAAAGTTTACTATTATTATATAATTTATTTTTGACATATTAAATGTTTTCTTTAACATGAAAAATCATGTAACTGTTACTCTTTTTACAAAAATATTTCTTTAGCTAAACATTAATCTATATTTTCATAATTATTTTATCAGTTTAAAATAAAAAAAATTCATATAATTTTAATAGTTAATAGTTAATTATTAGTAGTTCATAACTAATTAGTTTTCATCAAGATAATTTTATTTTTTATTTAATAATTCCTAATAATGGTGTTATTAAAATTCATCTTAACGTAATTTTATTTATAAATACAAATATAGAATAAACAAAGTATTATTTTTAATTCAAACAGAATAAATATGATTTTATTTAATAACACACTTAGTTTAAATTTTAAAATATATTAAATATAGGGAATTTTGTTTTTAAACTTTGATGGTTATAGTTAAATTATAATATTTACAATTACTAGTTTAAATAACTTCTAAGTTTTAAATTTTAGTTTACTAAAACAAACTTTAAATTTGTGTTAAACATATTTTTAATTCTTCTAAATACTTTTTGAGGTAATCAATTACTTTTCATTTACATAAAGCTATTACTTAAGAAGGTATCAAAGACCACTCATAGGTTTAAGGTATCCTCTTTTTTGTTTTTCATAACTTTTATTTGTAATTAGCTCGAGCTTGAGGAACATTGGTAAGAGATACACTAGGTAGTTATTTTGTTTTATTCAAGCTTACATTGGTTAAGTAACATATTGTTGTCATTTTCCCTTAGTGGATAATGATCATTTATTTTATTTACATTATCATTGCTTATTCTTATTGGATGGTGATACTTTGTTGTTAATGCCTGGGCCACTAACATTCTTTATAGGTAGTCCTAGCACCTCTATTCAGGTTCATGATGGGATATATTGTTGTAAGAGTTTTTTTCTTCCAATTGTTTGTTAATAAGTTATTGAAATAGTTAAAAGAAAATTTAATTTAATTATCTTTGAAAAATAATTAATTAAAATATGTGCTTGTTTTCTGTTTGGATATTTATGTGCAAATACTCTATACAAATTGAATATGTTTTGCAATCTGATGGTGTGCATATTCATTGTCAAAGTAGATAAATAGTGTTGTACCTTGAGAAATTAATTTTAATTATAACTAAATCTTGAAAGTATTTTTTTAAGCTTTTCTTTCCTCCAATTAATTTTTTTTCATTTTAACTCATTTTTTTTTAAAAAAATTGAAGTAGAAATGCTGGGAAGGAAAAAACTTTTTGATGTATTCTAGAGAACCTATAAGGCATTTTAATGAGTCACAAACTGATTAACTATTTTTCTAATAAAAAATATTTGATTCGAATTTTGTTAAATTTCTAGTTTCTAACATAAATTCTTAATACCGATTTGTGTCATCTATTACTACCTAAATTAAAATTTAATATTTCTATATATATATATATATATCCTTATACACACATGCCAAATTAAGAAGTCAAAATTATCTTAAAAAAAGTGTATAGGAAATTTTATATACATCAAACAAAAATTGTTAAGCTATAAAATTTTGCTTACCAATCTGCCTTAAAAACAAAAGGCTGAAGAGGAAGATTTTGACTTTGTTTTCTTATTATTTTTATTTCTCTTGTTTTAATTTTAAATTATTTACTAAGGGGTCTAGATCAATTATTTGAGCAATATGCGTGAGGTGTTATAAGCCTACTAAAAATTCTTATAAATAAAAAATTTAAATTGTTTGTTTTTAGAATTTTTATATGAATTTCTAAATAACCAAGTATGTTATCTTTAATGAAAAATTAAGTTTTTATAATCATTTAGTATTTTTACTAAATTAAAAGAATGTTAAGCTTATTAATGATAGAAAAAGTTTAATAATTAAGATATCAGATATTAATTTAAAGTTTTACCAATGAAATGTTGTAGTATTTTAAGAGAAAATTAGTAATGGGTTTTATAAGTTTAATGTGGAATCTTAAGTGATTTTTATGTAAGTTTTATAAAAAGCCAAAATAACATAAAATTGTTAGAATGTGAATAGTGAGAAAAATGTGATGAGCTTTTAAGGTAATTGAAGTTTTGAACATGTTGAACATGTGAATAAGTTGGGAAAGTTGAAATAGTTGTTGTCTTGCATTTATGCATGATGGTGTGAATATTTATGGTGTTTTACTAAAGTGCCTCAAAGATGAATGTTTGATACTTGACTTCTCAAGGATATTATAGATGGTTGACTTTATAGTTGTCAAGGACCTTTGAATCTCAAGTCATGGTGGCATACGCCAACATACATACATAACTAGAGCATTGATAGTCCGATTATAAGTATTGATGCCTCCTAAGTGGTTTTTGGAACTTGCCATTTTGCCCATTTATAATAGGTTATCTTTTACCATAATTAAAGGATGTGTCTTGTTGGCTGTTTAAAAGTTGTTCTCCATGGATATGTTAGTGAAAACAAAAGTTGTTGCTTTCATAAGTTATAGCATATAGGCCTATTGGCATTATTTATGTTGTTATACGTGATGAATTTTGGTCACTATGAATGTTATTGACAAATGTTTCTTTAAAAAAAATGATTTACCTACTTATTTATGATATGATTGAATTAATAAATATTCCTTATTTTGATTAGTGTTTAGTTTTTGGTAAGTATTCCTATGTGAATGATTATGATGACCATGATGGTTCATTATCTTAGGAGCAAATGGTGACACTCTAGAGGTTTGATCACTTTAGAGTAGAGCTTGTCCCAACCATTCCAAATGGTCGTGGTGATTAGAATTTAGATGCTAGTACTAAGGGTGTCCACGGTGTGGTTTGGTTCAATTTTTAGAAGAAAAGTTATTTGAACAAAATATTTAATTAATATGTGGTTCGATTTAAAATTAATGTTAAATTTGAATCAAACCAAACCAATTTTGTGTAGTTTGGTTTGACATTTTTTATTTTTTAATTATTAATATAATGTCAAATTTAATAACTAAATTTACATCATTATTATGCGATGTTGGTCTAAAAATAATTTTTCTTTTACTTTATTTAAACATTTTAATTGAAAGACAATACTTTTATACTATTATTTAGAATTATTCTTTAACAATAATTGTATACTTGTTTTGTAACATATAAAAGTAAATAATGCATTTCAATTATAAAATGAAGAACATTATAATTTAATTTAATATTTATTATTAATATATGTAAAAAATAATATATTACAAATATCTTATGAAAAGAATTAAATTATAGATCACATATTATAACTATTAAAAGTTTAAAATAATACTATGTAATGCTCAATATCTATTAAGTAAAATTGGTATTAGTATAATGTGCAGTTTGGTTTGGATTAGTTTAGTTTTGGAAACAACATCCAAAATCTAAATTGAACTGATCAATTATGTAAAACAAACATTCAAAAACTCCAAAAGGAATCAATTTTTAGTGATTTTGTGATTTTTTGGATTGGTTTGCGAGTTTGTTTTGGATTGATTTGGATTTGAACTCTTGATATGTGCCTTAAGGTGTGATCATTTCAATATTTCCTATAATTATTATAGTAAAATTCTCAAACTTTGTCTTTGATATTTTAAACTTACCTTTTCCTATCTTAATGAGAGTTGGGAATGCATGAGACTATCATCGATTGTTTCATGGATCTAGTCAAGTAGTGATCAATCACATGTTGAAAGAGAAATATTAAAAGTTTTTCAATTGTTTTTATTATTTAGTGACTTATTTTTGTAACAAAACTCACAAGGTATTGTTGAGATGTGTAGAAAATAGGTGGTCAAATAATTAATGTGAAAACTCTCCAAAAGTGAAGACTTTTAGCATGACCATGTTGACTTATAGCATGGTAATGCTTGATTTTGGCTAAAAAGGAGTTTAATGTGATTTCCAAACACAACTGTGCTGACTTTTAGCATGTATGTGGTAACTTTTAGTAAGGTCATGGTAACTTTTAGCACAATTGTGTTGACTCCCTTGAACTACATAATTTTCTAATGTTATAAATAGATAAAAAAAAGTTAGATTTTTATCTTTTACTTTGTTGGACCCGAATAGAATATTGATTGAAAGACAATGCTTTTCAAATGAACTAAGCTTGAGACAACTATAGGATTCATCGCAGGATCGATTTCTTTTAAAGTTTCTTTCCATTTTGCAATATCTGTGCTTAATTTAATTATTTTTTGCTTCCC
Organism: Pachyrhizus erosus; assembly: GCA_026544285.1. NCBI lineage: Eukaryota > Viridiplantae > Streptophyta > Magnoliopsida > Fabales > Fabaceae > Pachyrhizus > Pachyrhizus erosus. The sequence continues at coordinate 13,019 of JAMLFT010005218.1, read as the reverse complement.
TATGCCTATGACTAGCTAAAACTCTTATAACTAAGATTGTGATATATTGGATCTCAATGTACTCTAATTGCTTATTGAATAAATTCTTGAGTTTTCTACAATTGAATTGTTCATTGCATTATATTATTAAATTAAAACTTATCACTCTAATTAGAATTTAATTATCTCTCAATGGTCAATTACTTTTAATTAACAAAACAATGAAACAATTAAATCTAATATGACGTGGACGATCGAATCTATTATATGAATTTTTTTTATCATATTAATAACCTTTAATCAATCTTTGTGAACTTTTACTTTTTACCTTAATTCAATCTTATATGATCAACTAAGAGAATAATTAAGAGGAAAATTATTGTTAAATCATAACCAAGGTTTAATAATTAAACTTGGAAGATTGTCAATTTGTGTACTAACTCGAGAATTTGTTTAATAACAATTAAGAAGATTGAGATTCCTGTGAAGTCACAAAGCTTAGGTTCCTAAATTGTTTATTGTTGTTGTTTGTTTCAATTTTATTTTCTTTAATACAATGAAAAACATAATTTTCGAATTGTTTATTTTCTTTAATTGTTTGATTTATTGTAAAATTAAATTATTAAGGAATGATTCTTAGTCATTTGAATTCAATATCCATACTTTTGTCTACTATTATTATTGTGTAGAGTACGCTTGTCTTAAGTGACTTATTCACACACATCAAGTAGTTAAAGGTCACTTACTCCATAGAGTCAACAACTCACCTTTTACTTTAACTCATTGCCCTTACTAGGCCAATGATATTACTTTTTGTCTATTTATATAAAGATAGCCAACCTAGAAAGTGAATGTTTATATATTTGCATCCCCTTTTGTTGATAGTTGTATTAGGTTCACATGTACCTCACACACCTCATATTTTGAGATACTTTGTTATAGTTATTTGGTTGAAGTGCCAAAGATACACAATTTGTTTTCCTTCTTACTTATGACTCTTAATACTATTATGCATGTGTGGTATTTATCTTATTATTATGTATTTATCAAGTTCACTTTTGACACATTTTATAAAATTATAGAGCAAACATCGATAATTGAAAATAGAGAAACTAAAAATAAATTTTTCAATATTTATAGGGAATAAAAACATGTTTAACCTAATCTTTTGATTATCCTAACCTTATTCCTTAGAGGCTTAGAAATATATGGTTAAACTGTATAGAAATAACACAAAGGATGAACTTTAGATACTTACAATAATTTGTTTATGAAATGAGTGATTTTTTTGTGAGAGTATACAACATACTAAAATACCTCTAGCACACAAATAATTGAAGACTAAATATTTATGCCTTATGGCACTATAATCACAAATATTAGAGTGTGTCAAAGGTCATGTGTGAATGTAAAGGTGTACCTGTCAACAGAAGAATACATAAAAGAGGGAGAATGTACACATATACTTATTCCTTAAGTTGGTCATGAACTAAGACTCAAAAGCCACAACAATAGACATTTTCAAAAGAATTTCTTTCACTTATAAAGCATTATGGACTAAAGAGGTGTGATATAACACTAATCGCCTTTAAAATGTTTTCATGTATAGGTTACTCATATTGCTATTTGTTAAAATACCACACGATGTCAAACCAAAGACTTTGAAAGGAAGTTTGTACTCAACAATTTAGAACAGATTATTGTGAGCGAATGCAATCTGTCAAAATTACTTTGACGATAATTAACCTAACCTGTATGCATATTACAAGATAAAATAATTTTTGTAATTGTACAAGTGCAAAACTTTGTTAAAGTGAAATTACCTATTATTACAACTAGACAATATAGGCTTTTATAATTATGACAAAGATAACAAGGCTGGAGCAGTATAAAATCATCAAAGAAAAAGGCTATAATCGTATAAATCCATTCAGACTTTAATGTGTACGTCAGTAAGCATGTGTTACTATTAATCTTTATACCACTCTCTTTTGTTATTTTTTTTTTCTTATAAAAGGATAAGAGAGGGTAGCCTCCCATCTTAACGAATTGGAACTTGAAATTATCATCAAAGTTAAAAGTTTTATTTTTTAATATTTTAGTTAGATCCTCATTCTCTCTAAATTAATAAATTTAAAGTTTAAAATTCAAATGTTAAAAAATATCATTTCCCTTATGTTCTTACCAAAATTTGGGGGTGTTTAATTACTCGTAATCTAACATCCTTTTGTAATTAATCTTAATGTTGAGACAAGTTAAGTGCTAACAAAAGGGACTCTAACACTCAAGTTAGTTAAAAATATGCATATATCAAAAGATTCATTACATGTAATGTACCCTTTTTATTTATAATGTTGGTGGTTGTGTGTTAATGAATAGATTATTACCTGCTAGTCATAAGTTAGTCAAATAAACAGTTAAGTGGTTATTTTCCACTAATAATTCGAATAACCAACTTATAAGTTTGGCTAATACACAAGCCCACAAGCTTTGAGCTTGAGAAAATGAAAGGACTTATAAGATATTTTTATATTATTAAAGTTAAGCATGTTCTAGCATCAAACTATTTAGCTCATCCATTTAAACTTTTTACGCATTGGTTTAATATAGCTTTGAAAAGCATGTCAAATAAATTGCATGTATTTTTCTACAACTTTCATATTTCACAATAAATTCCATGTTAAAGTCGTCTAACTCCATATACTTAACAACCAAACAATATGCTTAAAATTGGCTATTTGAAAACTTAATTTTTAAGCTTAAAAGAAAAGTTGTTGAGGTTGACAAGACCATTGTAGAGAAAAAGAGATAAGTTGTCAAGGATAAGGTAGTCAACTTCAAGTAACAATTGGTCGTTTTGAATAATGACAAAGTAACTCAGTGCAACAATCAATTAGATTTAAAAAGTTATTATTATTGTTCATAGTGACAATTTTAAGAAAGCAAAAATCAAGACAAACTTTTGACCCTTCGATAAACATAAAGAAATTAACATTGACATATATGTTAGAGATGAACTACTTATGAGGGAGTCAAAGATTAAGACCTCCAAAGAAGATGACGAGGCTGAAAACAAAACAACTACTCACCCTCCAATTTATCTTTAATGTAATCATTTAGGTTTTTGTTATGATATACTAATATTATTATAAATAAACTTTTATATTTTTTTGTTTAAGTGTTGTTTTGCATATTTTCTAATGTGTAAATAAATAAAATAGTTTATCAACAAATCACAATAATACGATTTTAACCAATTTTGATAATCAAACCTTATTCCGCCTATTTTGGTAATGATATGTAGTAGAGTAATGAGGCCAAAACTAATGTACTTAAAAGTTAGGCTGAAGCCAATGTATTTAAAAACTAGGTTGAAGTCCATGTATTTAAGTTAGGTTGACTTCAATGTAATTAGGTGAGCTCAAAATCGATGTATTTAAAAGTGAGGCCAAAGTCATCATAATTAAGTGAGGCCAAAGCCAATGTATGTTTTGTAAGACCAAAACTAATGTAATTAAGAAAGGCTAAAGTTGAATAATGAGGTCGAAGTCGAATTGTGAATCTAAGTCCAACCTTATTTCCTCTTCTTCCTTATTACTTTATTTTTCCTGAGTTATGTATATAATGTAAGAGTTGTGAGGTCAGGGTCAATGTAAATGGTGAGGCCAAAGCCAATATATGTTTCATGAGGGCGAATCGATAATGTAAAACTAAGTCCAACCTTATTTCCTCCTTCTTCCTTATTTCTTTTGTGTTTACTTCAAGTTAATTTCATGCACATAATGTGATATGATAGCATCGTGAGGACAAGATAATAATCATATTTTAAAGAATATTGATAGTGATTGTGTACTTTTATCATTTAAAGGATGTCAACTAGTATTTCTGAGATGCTAAAAATATACACCTTATTATAATGGTCACAAAATGCTATCTAGTATTTATAACTTGTTATTGCGATAAAAAATGTGTACCTTTTCTTTGTATTGATAAGTTTTATTATCATCTCCCAGCTATGTCATACGTACTTTGAGTCCATAGACATTTACACGATGCAATAATATTTAGAACTATCAAATGTTCTTTTCCAAATAGTGTCATATTTTTCTCTTAATGCTCAAAATTAGTTCATCCTTGACTGAGTTATAGATAGTAATTTTATCAATAAAACACAAAATTGTTTTACAATTCTAGCAAGTCTTCATTTTCTAGTTATCTCAATAAATTTAGTGGTATTAAGGTAGATGATAAATGCATCTTTTAAGACCTTGAACTTCAAAGCTTAGAAACTACATTTGGTTTCTTCTCATGGTGCTTAATTGTTAATATGCATTCCTTCTTGTAATTGCTTTTTAAATGCAAAAATAATACTATCATGTATGATAGCGAGAGATAATTTGATAGTGCAATCATTATTAAAGCACATTTCAAACATATGACTATTGTCATGATGTGTTCAAACTATATGATAACATGATTTTCTATTGAATTAATTTGTTTCTTGGATACATCTCTAACAATGCACTAGTAAGAACCATTTCATTTATTAGTAGGAACCATTTTATGTCAAAATTTTTGTAACTCAATTACTTTCTTTAATTTAAATATCATTCAATATTAGATCTAGATAAACTAGAAACATTTAGTTTCTCTCTCTAGATAAATGTTCACCTAACTTGTATTGCCCTTAATAATATCAATCATATAATTTTGGGATGTCACCAAAACTAAAAAGTGAAAAATCTAAATTGGAGTTGTCATTTTCATACACTCATTCATTCACATCATTTATGTTGTGTTTAGCAAACTATTTTGCCATGTCTCTTTCCAAGCTCAACACACACCATAATTCTTGAAACATGCACCTTAAGTCGACAAAATGAGTTAAAGGATGTTGCAATATGGACTAGTCATACTGATTTAGCATAGAAAATAAAAGAAAAATTTTCTTGTGATGTTTTCAATTCACTGACCTATCTTTCTAAATTCATACTTAGGTAAAAGATACAAAGTATCTATTTCATACATAAAAATTATCCCAACCAATTTTTAATTGCTAAGAATAGTAATAGAGAGGATACGTGTAAAGCTATAAACGATTATACATTGATCAATTGTTTTCATCAAAACTAGTTATTAAGTTAAAAAGTTATCATGTAGCATCATGTCATCATTTTATAATACACCATTATGCAAATATCATATGAAATTGTGTGTTTGAGGAAATTTCACTATGCATTCAAATATCATAAGAAAATTCGTTTTATTCATCCCACCAAGATCAACCTTATGTTATAATGGTAATGTATCATTTCTTATTAGTAGTATGACAAGATAAAAGTAACATTAAATGTTGAATCAAAACAAAGTATTCTTATACATGACTAGAAGTTCCAAGTCTCATAGTTGAATATATACGTTAGCAGTAAATATGAAAATTGTTAACAATGTTATGTCATTATCGACATTAATCATTATGTGCCAATTTGACACCATCAAATAATTGTATCCATGTTATTTCATATAACAATAATATATCCAAATTTATCAAGAATTTGTTAGATATTTCTTAAATTTGTGGCTAATATTTTTCATGCATCTTTAAAAGAAAAACTATTATATATACCTCTTCAATGACTGTAGAAGTTCCTTGTGAATAATGTTTTGTTGCCTTAGTAATAGTTGTAGTTAATATGTAAAATTGAACTGATAACATGACAATCAAAAAGGGTTATCTTGTCCATTTTAAAAAAATTCACAGTAAAAGAATTAGTATTTATAATCATTATTTACCACATTTGGTTAATACTATGTTAGTGGTATGAGGAAAAGCCTCAATTTTTTAATGTACTCACACATCCTATTTTAATCAAGCAATCTATAAAAACTCCTTCAACAAAGTTAAGATTGTAAAAAAAATAGAATTTCCAGCATGCAACAAATCCATAATGGAAATTTCTAATTTAAATAAAATAATATATTTATCGATTTCATGAAAAAAAATGACATTTGTGACAAATCTATAGGTTGTGGCCTTACATCTATAATACTTGGCAAATACAATCCGAAAACACCAAAAGTCACACTTATTCAATAATTATTCTTTTAAATATTCCTCTTCAATTTCACATGCAAGACTCATGTAATAACTTGAAGATTCAACATTAAATTGTAAATACACATCATACATTTTAAATTACAACTCACCATCCTTAATAGAATTAAAATGATTGAATCATGACAATTGGAAGTTATCCAAATAACTTGGTTCCTTCCATTATTACAAATCATCCAATTTAACTCATCTTTAATTAATACTATAATATGTGTCTTTAATGTCCTTTCAATGACACATCTTGTCATTTCACTAAATAATGTATATCATATAGTGTGAATGACATAACAAATAAAAACATAATTGTAATTGCATTCACAAGTGTCATGTAATACAAGTATTGCACACCCATACCCACATAATTATATATATGTATGGATGGATGGATGTACACACACACACATCACATCACATTGTTAAGTATGACTTATCCATAACATTCAACTTATAAAATGAATGTTAGCGACATTCTTTTTGACATTCTATTTAACGTTCTCTATAATTGGATGAATTTTTTTGAAAATCACCAATTTTGGTGGGTGTCATTTCTCATTTAATGATTCCATCTTAAGATTTAAATGTTAAATCTACTAAAATTGATTATTTTCAATAAGTATTAACAAATTATAGAGAAAATATTAGAAAGAGAATGTCAAAGACAATATTACTAGCATTTACCTTTATCCTATCAAGATGATCAATGAATGTCTTGGGTAGTAAACCTTTTAGTCAATGAATTTGTTATCGTTGATTTTGTATCAATATGTTCAATTAACTTTATTTTATGCACTTTCTTTTTAACTAACAAATACTTCAAATCCATGTGTTTTGTTTTTTTTTTTTATATTTGTAATACTTAAAGAAGATAAATGTGAAATTATCTTGTAAATATTTGAGAGTTTTTTTTTTTTCAAATTTCCAATGTTTTATTTTAAGATTACTTTGATATTAACCAAACATACCCATGATAAAACTAATATTCAACTATGTACATGTTTGGACATACATCAAGCTTTCATTTCCAAGTCATTCTAGGATATTGCATTTGACTAACTTGTCCCCTTTCTAAATTGGACAATCCCTATATAGGACTTTTCCATTTGTAATTTTTGTAATACCTTATTGATATATCCTTTATAAGACGATCTTAACAATCCTTGTAACCTATCACAAAATATTTATATTTTTATCACATAGAATACCTCACCTATATATTTCATTTTAATGTGATTAGAGAAATACCTTTTTGTATCATGTAACATAACAATATCATTAGTAGCAAGCATAATATCATCAAAATACAAGACTAAAATTACAAACTTGATCCTACTAACCTTTATGTAGATACATCAATCAACAATGCTTTCTACAAAATCATACAACGTGATGATGCCATTGAACTTAAGATACCATTGTCTAGAAGCTTGTTTTAGTCCAAATATTGACTTCTTTAATTTGCTTACTAGATTTTTCTTTTTTGTAAAAACAAACTCTTTTGGTTAGTTCATATAAATCTTTTTCTCTAAGTTACCATTTAGAAAAGCGATCCTTAAATCCATTTGATGAAATTCTAAATCATAATTAGCCATCACAGTCAACACAATCCTAAAAGAGTCCTTCATAGAAATTGGAGAAGATGTTTCTTTGTAATAATTGTCATCATTTTGAATGAAATCTTTGGTAACAAGTCTAACTTTATACCATTTGACCCTTCAATTCACATTTGGTCTTAAAGACCCATTTACAACGTGCTTATTTTGAACCTTCAAGCAACTCAACTAAATTCCAAACTTTACTATCATCTATTAATTTAAACTGTTATTCATGCTCAAGTGAATAAACCACATAATCACTTCAAATAGTTGGCCTTCTTTGCCTTTTGAACCTTCTTGATATTATTTCTTATACCTCTTCTATCACATATTCATTTGTGACTTGCACTTTGTCTTTTGGTTCACATTTATTTGTGGGTTTTGAATTTTATCATGTTATCTTGAGTGTTGTTTGATTATAATACATTTAGAGGAACAAATTCTTGTAGAGGGACTTTAGGTGAAGAAGATTCACCCAAGTCTCTAAAATATCCACCTTTTGTGATTTTTCACTCCCATTGAACTAGCAATTTTCAATGAGTCAAATATTACTAGGCTTAACTATTCTTGTAATATAGTTAGGACTATGAAATTTATAACCTTTGGACTTCTTAAGATAGTCAATGAAGAAACCATTAGTGGTTCTTGCGTTAAACTTTTTTTCATGTGGATTATACCCTTTTACTTTTGTTGGACAACCCTAAACATAGAAATGTCTTAAACTAGGTTTCTATCTATCCACAATTCATAAGAGGTCTTAGAAATTGTCTTACTAGGACCCCTATTGAGCATATATGTAACAATCTTTAGTGAGTGTTTCCATAAAGATAAATGTACAATATTATAATTTAACATAAGCTTTCAATCACACACCATTATGTTGTAATGTGTTAGAAATAATATATGGTGCATATATGTCTTTACTTTCAAGGAACTTTGCAAGTGGACCTGAACATTGTCCACTTGCATTGTTTTTTTCATAAAATTCACTATCTCTATCAAATCTTACAACCTTCACTTTTTTATCCAATAACCTTTCTACCACATCAATAAATACCTTAAAGACATCCACCGATTGAGATTTTTCATGCAAAAGATATAAATAACAATCTTAAAGAAATATATACAATCTTAAGGAGTTCTTTAAGTAGAAAGGTGTTTACAAAAAAATGTTGAAACATCATTAGATGGATATTGTAATTTACAACACATAATAAAAAATACATCAAAATAAAAAATTGACACAACAATATTTGATGATGAGTTAAACTACCTTTAAGTTTAAAGAGGAACACATGAAAAAATAAACAAATAATAATCAATCATCTTCATAAAAATGTAAAAAATTCATAAGAATAATAAAGTGTTGATTGTTGAATAATTATCAAGGATCTTATGGCAGATTTTTAGGATATTCTTGTATGTGGTGTTATTCTCCTCTATAAAGTGTGATAAAACAAGCCTTAAAGGAAATCTTACTTCAGCAACATAATATTTTCATATGAAAAAGTAATAAATGTATTTGTTTACATTATTATATTAGATACTTATACCATGTTTTGAGATTTTTCATCACCTTCTACAACTCTAAGAGGATATTGACAATTTAATGCATTTTTTTTTACAATTCTTGAGTATGATATTGTTCTTTTTATCCAAACAAAACATAGATAAATTTTAAGTTAAAAGAACATACAACCAATACATTTTTTGTTGGGTAATCTTTCCTACTATACTTTAGAACATGCTCCATTGGAACTTTTACACGCATATGCGTACAAATGTACTATCAATTGCTCCAACACAATCTTGACATTCATTTATCTTTATAAACGCATGTATATAATCAGTTATTAAATGAAAAAGTATAAGATGTAAATAAAAAGTATATCTTAAAATATAGGTAGAACCAATGGTTGTTTAGTATTTTTGGAGGAACTTGTGTCGTATTAGATTGTTTTAAAAATATCTCTTCCAACTCTATCAAAGCTTACAATATTCTTTGCAAGTGACATTACACATTACACATCACCTCATTTGTGCAACCATTTTAAGATATTTAAAGCATAATAATTATTGCTGACAAATTATATCACACATTCTTATCTATTATTAATCATAACTAAAATAAATAAGTTTTACACAACAATTCAAAAGAATAAAATTAATTGTATAGATAAATCAATAATGTGACTCAAAGTAAAATCAAACTTGTGATTTGTTTCCCTTATTCCATTATTAAAAAGAAAAAAAAAACTAAAAAGATTTAAATGACTTGCCAAGTAGAAAAAAGAAGCAAGCATTGAAAAACATAAATCAAGAAGCAAAAAAGAAACACATACCTTTAATAGGATAATTATTATGCGAAGAGAAAAAAAATGAAAGAAGAAGAATATTTGAACATGGATTATTGGACTAAGAAAATAGAATAAAATTTTATAGCATATAGAAGAAGAAAAAATGAAGATAGAAGAGGAAAAAAAAAGATAAATTTTTTTTATAAAGGATAAAAGAGGAAGAAGATAGGTTTATACACTATAGATGAAAATTATATAGAAGATAAAGGATAAAAAAAGGAAGAGAAAAAGCGAAAAGTAATAAGTTAGGAGAAGCCACTAGTTATTTTCGAGGCAATTATTATATGACCAATATAGTAATTTATAATTTAGAAAGTTTTATTCTATCATGTACACTCCAAATTAGAAGAAAAATAATAATAAAATGGAATAAATGTAGTCTCATCCTTTTCCACCCTCGTTCATGTAAATTAAACAATGAAAAATTTCTTTCATCCATTTCGTTTAGGTATGATAAATAAATTCAAATTTGTGGATATCTATCTAACCTCGACTTAACTGTGATGAGAGAAAACTTTCTTTAACTAGGTTCAAGTTTGTGTTTTGTTGGATTGTATAATCAAATTTATGTTTAAGATTGAGTATGGTGCTCCCCACCTTGTCTTAGTCTCTCATCTCGTCCTATTGCATTTATAAATATAAATACTCACACAAATAATAGATTTAAGATTTTATTTTTAGAGACCCATACATTCATTCCTTATAACTATTAAAAATATAAATTAATTATTTTAATAGTTAAATAATTTAAATTATAATAATAATTAAATAACAAACATATATATTAAAAATTATACATTTATCTAAATGCATAATTTAATTTTTTAATTTTTGTATGTTTAAGTTCTTTACTTTTTTATTATTTTTATACATTATTTGAATTAAAATATAATTAACAACATAATATATGATTTATTTAAAATTGTACAAGTAAATTAAAATTTACAAAAAAAATTATAATGTATTCGTTACAAATTTTTCTAAACTTGATCAAACTTGATGAGGATGTGAATTTGTTTACAAATTTTTAATTCATATTTTTTAAAGATGAACCTATCATATCTTTTATGTGAATGAGCACTATAAAAGTTAAATTTATCTTCAACTTATTATACCTAATTTTATTCTTTTTTATTTTTTTATTTTTTTTATCAATCCGCACGTAACCTTAATTGATTCATTCATCTAAATTATGAGTTTTATATTTCTCAAATACTATTGAACAATTTCTCTCTCAAAACCTTTTGCCATCTCTGCAAACAAATCTTTCTCTTATATAATATTATAGACTTATGTTTTGTGAGATCATATAATCCTTATGAATATACATTATTGTCCTTTAGACTTAAGACAAATGCTATTTTTTAGTCAACCATTTCAATCTTTAATTCTGAGCCTATCATTTAGTGACCATCTAATGAAGTCTTGATCAATTTCATAGAAGTCTAGGGGTCTATATGCCAAATCCTCACACAAACTCACGACATCAAGGCAAAGCATTTTTAATAATAAAGAAAATGAACAATTTTTTGTAACATAGTTTGTTAATATCAAAACATAATAAGACACCTTTCATTCAACGGGATTTTGAACTTTACAAATATGTTACATATATTTACATAAAAATATTACATGTTATGTTCATATTATTATATTAGTATAAATATAATTAAAATATATAACTAATTAATGAAACCTTTAAAAAAATAAAGTTAAATATGTTTTATTTGAATTTTTTTCATTGAGACTTGTAAGAGTAAAATTAAAAGATAGTAATAAACTCTGTGTACTATGTATTGGAATACCTCACTGACTAAACAGAAAATTGAAAAAATAAAATAAAATAAAAGGTGACTAAACAAAATGGGGTCGGTCTAGAAAGTGAGAAATCAATATGGAAAGGGAGATATGAACCAAACTAGTCCTTCTAAGTTTCTAAGAAATAAAAAATATCATATCCATTATTTAATTTCTTTAGAAAACAAACAAATTAAACAAAGCTATAAACATGGATTTGAAGGTGTGCCTACTTGCCACCCACTCACAACAGCTGTCTATGGCCATTTAATAATAAATTGCTATTCAAATAATGGTGCATAGGTCAAATTTATAGCACTGTCTTGTGTCATTGAGACAACATAACGAGTAGGAGGGACCATACTTGAAAGTTTTGGTCATGATTTCTGGTGGCTTATGCATTTTTGTGTCTCCATTGGATTACAATATTATAGTAAGCTTTTCACAATCATACGTCTCGTTGTTTGTACATTAGATATCCAAACTTTTGTTATTATAATTAATCTTTACACAAAGTCAAATTCAAATCAGATAGTCACTAGAAAAGGGAGATAAGACATGCCAGCATCACTTGAGTGTTGGATATGCACATCCACTAATTTCAATTTTTGGGTTATGTTAGGTTAAACATGGATTATTTATGTTGAATATATAAATTTATAAAAAAAATTAAGCCTTAAGAAATTGAGAATTTTAGATTTTTTAACTACGACATTTATGTTTGTTTTATCTGTGTTTTTACTATCACTGTTTAAATTGTTCATGTAGTTACGTGAAACAACAAAATTTAATTATTTTTTGAAAAAACCTTATATATACGTTAGTTTTTTTATTATTATTACTATTTAGAGATGTAGCCCATTTTCTTTTTATAAGAGATTCATCTTTTAAAATGACCATTTTGGAGACGTGTAGATTTATTTAATATTTTTTTTTAATGCAGATAGGTTGAATTGGGTGCTATCAATTATAAATTAGTATAACTAGATCTGCCAATAAGAAAAAAGAATCAAATAGGGTAAGCAATTTTATCTCAGTTAGCTATTATTAGATCTTGATCTGGTTCATTCATTTTATGAACAATTTGAATAATCTAAATATTGTTTACAGGCAAATATTAACAACTTTTATTTTGGGTGTGTGACAACTGTTTTTAAAAATACTGATAAAGAAATTAAA
>JAMLFT010005217.1:0-17962 GCA_026544285.1 Pachyrhizus erosus | reverse complement strand
ATTCTAATTGGTTTAAAATTATTTTTTATCTCATATTCTTTTGAATTACATAACTTGTGTTTTATATTTTAAAAATAGTAGCATAACATATCCAGAATGAGTATTATTACGAATATTCATAAATTGATCCAATTCAATGGGAAAAAAAAATCAATCCAAAAAATAAAAAACTGAATAAATCAAAAATTGAAAAGTTGAAATTTTTTATTAGATTGAATTGTATTTTAATTTAATTTTTAAAAACAATTCAATGTACATGTTTCTAAATTTTTATTCATAAATTTATATTATCACTTATGTTTATACTTTTATTTCTAATGTATTTGTAGATTATCACATAATTTATACCGTTTATGAAAAAACATATTTAATTAAAAATAAATTTTTTATTAACTATTTTGGTTAAGATGGATCAATATTATTATTATTAGTTTTGTTTTACAGTAGAATGTAATTGTTATTAGTTTTTTTATATATTAAATATTTAAGAAAATTATATTATTAGTTTTATAATGACATATAGAATTAAAATATTTTTATTTACCTTTTTATTATATTTATTGTATATCTTACCATTTATTTATTATTTTCTCAATATAATAAAAGTAAGATTAAAACATCACATCAATCCAAACCTTTTTAAATTAAATAGGATCCAATCAAAATTCTGAAAGAAACTGATTAGATAATGAATAAAAATATCAAAGTGATTGGGTCCCATTATTTTTCTATTCAATATCAATCCAATTAAACCGGGGAAGACCTTATTATTAAAGTAGTTTTTTTTTTTATATTTGTTATAAATTTTAAGATTTACTTATTACTTTAGAAAGAAATGAAAACCAACCCAATTAAAAATTGCATGAATCAACTTGAATTGAATCTGTGAACACTATAACTTTTCCTCCATTAATCACTCATTCATTTTTTTATATTAATTTCAAAATGAAAAACACGAAGATGTAAAAATAAATAAATAAAATGTATAAATAAAAAAGAAGAAATAAAAAGATAAAAAATAAATAAAATGCCAAAAAGGAACTCAAGTAACATAAAAGAAATGAAAGAAAGAAAAGGAATTAAAAATACAAATAATAAAAAAGTAAAAAAGGGACCCTCATAGAATCTGTCGTACACGGGTGACCTTTGTCTTCCACTGCTCTTCGTCCACACTACCCAAAGGCAACCGCAATACTTAAAATTATGATCATGATTTCCAAAGTATACTTTCATCAACCAATTTTATTATATTTTAATCGATCATGTAATAATGATATTGGTATATAAATTATTAATAAAATTAGAATTAATAAAAAATAATTTTAAAAAATAAAATTTTAAAAATTTAAAAAAAAATTAAAAAAACTTATTTATCAAAAATTAAAATAATATTAAAAAACATAATAAAATTGTCTTGTTTTAAAAGTAGAAGAAATAGTGCAAAACAATCCTATGACTAACATAATGAAGTTGACAATTGATCTATAAAATTATAACACATCTAAATGATTTTTATAAACTATTTGTTTACAATAAAAAAATAGTCATATAGTATATACTATTGATATAGTATCTAATAAAAATTAAACTTCTAATATAAATATTGAGAGTCTACAAAATAATAGTATGACATATATATCATACTAGCAGACAATTTCTTTTATATAAAAAAAATTATACCTATTACTAATATATCAAATATCAATTATAATGCATTATTGTTATTATAATACCTTTATTAATAGGTTTATTTTCATTAGGCAAAAATCATATGAAAAAAAAACTATCTTAACACCAAGTATTTTAGTAAATGACAGTTTTTTGTTTCTTGTAGTGGTTTTATTTGTAATAAATTCATGTTATGAGAACAACCTTAAGTAAATTTTTAAAAATTTATTCATAACCTCGAATATGGATGAAGATTAGGAAAACAATGACAACACAAAAGATTAAGAGATTAATTCTGAGTCTGAGATTAGTTATATTTAAATTGTTTCGTCCCTTTATAAAAATGTTTCCCAGAAGAATTGAACTTTGGTTCTCTTTCACAAACTCAACAACGTTGCTGATCAGTCACACTCGTTAACAACTTATCATTCATTATTACCGGATTGCAATAACAATCGAAAAGTTACATGAAACATAGATATAAAAAGTGGATTTGAAGCATACCTCGATTATAGTGATAATTTACTCAATAGGCATGAGAACCTCATCTAGAGAAAAAGTACTAGTGTGATAAAAAAAAATAAAAAATAAAAATAATTGATGGTATATATAGTATGACTACTTTATTTTTGAAGTGAAGATAAAAAGCATGAAAAGTATGTGATAAGAGGATTGAAGAGTATCGTGTCGAAGGAGGATGGCGCTGGCTATGGCCATAATCATATAATCATATATCATATATGAACCATAATTGGTGCCATCACTTCTACGACAAGACACCCTCAACCTCTTCCAAATTTTCTTTCACCAGTTTAGTACTTCTTCTTGTTGCCTATATGCTATACACATATGGGTGTGTGTACTTATATAGAGAGTTAGAGGCTTCAGGGGTGGTGTGTGTATTTTTTTATTTTATTTTTGTTTTGCCTGTCAACAACTTTAACCACATGCATGAATTGCTACGAAATTGCCATCAGTTTGGGAGGGCTTTTGGAAAATAGAACAATGGTGCAAAGATTCCCATCGTTGGATGCGCAATTCAACTTCACTGTACCACTTGAGAAACTTGCAAGCACTTTACACTGAATAATTAAAACGAAAATGACTGGTTATACTAGATACTGCCCGTCTATTAATCTAAATGAATGAATTATAAATATAATAAGTGATACAATGGTCTAAAGAGAGTGATTTAGAAAAATTATAGGTGTTAAATAATTTGTTTGTGAATAAATCATTATTTTAGTGTATTAAAGTATATAATATTGTCATGTTAGTTTTTTTTTTTTTAAATTAAGTGTAGTACATCAATTACATTTATTTAATATTAAAAAATATGTAGCTTAAATGATGTTTTAACATATATTTAAAGATTAAAATGATAATAAAAAATTAAATTTAGAGATTTATATGAAACAATTAGAAATTTTATAATTTATTTAGTGGAAAATGGTTAACTTACTCTAATAAAGTAAGAGGTTCACTGGGTTCGAGGAAGCATCGCTTTATTTCATTAGATGATCACAAGGAAATGAGACAGCTTGATTTTGAATATGCCATTGCTTGGTCCATGGAAATTAATTGGAAAGAGTTATGACTTAGTGGGTTCACGAGAAATAATATGGAATAATGTATAAGATTGCAGGATAATTTGTAAATCAATGAAGGGAGTTTGACTCTATGACTTTTTTTTATTTTGATGAAAATTCACCATATGACTTTCTACAAACTATTCAATAAATTTATCACCACTAATGCGACTTTTTTATGATAACGTTGTAATTATTTTCCTTTTCGGCTAGGCATTCAGATTTTGAATCAGTTTTATTTAATTCACAAAAGAGTAAATAATAGTGCAAAAATAAATAAATCAAATTAATTCTCCCTTCATCTCATTCATCCAAATAAGCAACAATATATGTTGTAGAAATAATTCATTGCTGCACCGTTATTCAGTTATTCAACAAAATGAAGGCAGGTTTGATTCATATTTTGCAATTTTGTTGCAGTATAATACACTCTAATATTATAAATTTAAGTCCTTACTTTTGATTGAAAACATCTTTATAAGTTTTTTTATTATTATTAAGTCATGATTTCTTCTCTATTGACTATTTAATTTTGTTTTACAATTTTGTATTCCTTTTAAATATTATTTTTCAATTTAAAATTGATTTAAATTTTAAATATTTCATGTGTTAAAGTTAAAGACATTTTTTAATTATATATTTTTTAATTAAATCTGATATTATTACAATGTTAATAAATTTGATTTTATATATATATATATATATATATAACATAACCTCGTACATATATAATAGAGTTTCTAGAAGATTATATTTAATTAAAAAAGAATAGCAAATCGTGGTCTTATATACTTTAATCGCATAAACGTGGAAATGAGTACCTTTTCTTTTATTTTGATAAAATGGAAATGAGTACCTTAAAAAACATAAAAGAGGGCTAATTTAAAAGTACGTGGCAGACTAACAGTATTAATTGTTGAGGTCAATCCGTTAAGTGGTTGAAGGACATATTGGGCACTTAGGTTAATTAATATAATTGGCTTTATTATATTGTATGTTAGTTGCATGTTGATTGAATTTTGTTGTACTATCTATTTATATAAATAGGTATAACTTGTTAATAATAATAAGAGAAGAATTATTTCATTTTCTATTTTGATCTTATATTTGGTATCAAGATCTAAATAAGATCAAGGGTCCTCAAATTAGAAAAGTTCTTTCAAGAACACCTTAAAAAAAATTCAACTGCAAGATTTATTTCAAGAAGTGCAACTGAAACTAAAGAGAGAGGTTGTCATTCGAGCAACAACACTAGGAGTAAGGAGTCATTTGAAGTCTCAACTTCAAAGTTTCAAGCCACATTTGTAATCACTATAATTGTGTGACAATGCACTTGCAATCCAAGATTTTCAAATTCACAGGAACCAAAATCCGTAGAAAAGCTTTCTGCATCTCTATTTCTTTGATCATTCAATCTGAGCAACAGCAAAATGACTAAAAAGATCATGAAGGGGCCTATGTGCAAGCTGCAATTCCTCAATTTGATGGACACTACAATCACTTGAGTATGCTTATGGAGAATTTTTTGAGATCAAAGGAGCTTTGGTCATTAATTAAAGTCGGGATAATAAAACTAGAGGAAAAAGAGAGTGATTCCATGTCTAATCAATTCAAAGATATTAAAGATCTGAAGCTGAACGATCTAAAAGTCAAGAATTATTTGTTCCAAGCTATTGAAAGGCCTATCATGGAGATAATTCTAATCAAAGACACATCGAAGGATATTTGGGATTCAATGAAAAAGAAACATCAAGGCAATTCGAGAATGAAAAGATCAATGCTACAAGCATTGAGAAGGGACTTTGAAGTTTTCGAAATACAAACCAGGGAATCTATAATTAGCTACTTTGAAAAGGTTATGTGTGTAGCTAATAAGATCTAGATTTATGGAGATCCTATAGGTAATGTTGTCATTGTAGAAAAGATCTTGAGATCTCTACTTGAAAAATTTAACTACATTGTTTGTTCCATAGAAGAATCAAAAGATACAAAAACCATGTCCATTGATGAGCTCCAAAGCTCACTGGTGGTACATGAACAAAAATTCTTGAAAGGTTTAAGAGAGGAACAACATGCATTGAAGATTGCCTCTGAAAACAAAATACAAAATTCTAGGAGAGGGAAAGGAAGCCTTAGAGGAAGAGGCAGAGGGAAAGGAAGATTTAATAAAGCTTCCATCGAGTGCTTCAAATGCAAGAAATTAGGTCACTATAGGAATGAATGCCCTGAGTGGGAAAAAGAAGCTAATTATGCAAAGGAGACAGATGAAGAACTTCTTGTTCTTATGGCTAAACATGATAAGGAAAACAGTAGCAAGGATAAAGACCTTTCTTGGTTCCTAAACTCGGGTTGCTTCAATCATATGTGTAGTGATCCATCTTGGTTCTATAAGATTGACCATGACTTTAAAGAAACTGTGAAGCTGGGTAATAATTGCAAAATGCAAGTTATTGGTCAAGGATCAGTAAAATTGGTGTTCAATGGAAGAGTGCATTTGGTGGAAAATGTTTTCTTGGTACCTGAATTGAAGAATAATCTACTTAGCATTGGCCAGCTACAAGAAAAAGGTCTTTCAATAACCTTCAATTCAGGAAACTGCATTGTTACTCACCCTGTTAAAGGAAAAGTCATTGAGACCAGTATGACTACAAACAAAATGTTTGTAATCATAGCTCAAAAAGCATAAGCTATGGAGGAATGTCATCATATTGTGGCTGTAGACCCTACCTATCTATGGCATTGTAGGCTTGGTCACCTCAGTGAAAAAGGAATGAGGGAAATGCAATACAAAGGTTTGGTAAAAGGGTTGCCAACTTTACCTTTTAAGCTGAAATTATACCAAGATTGTCTAGCTGGAAAACATACTAGAGAACATGTTCCAAAGGCCAGTCAATGGAGGGATCCCAGAAGTTAGAATTGATCCATTAAGATCTATGTGGACCTATCTCCCCAATGTCAAACAGTCACAAGAGGTATTATCTATGATTAATTAATGATTTTACTAGGAAGGCATGACTGTATTTTTTGAATGATAAATCTGATGCACTTTAAGCATTTAAGAAGTTCAAGTCTAATGTGGAAATTGAATGAGACTAGAATAAAGTGCCTTAGAATTGATAGAGGGGGAGAATTTACTTCCAATGTATTTACCTTATTCTGTCAAGAACAAGGAATTAAAAGACAAATCACTACTGCCTACACCCTTCAACAAAATGGAGTGGTTGAAAGGAAAAACAGGACCATAATGAATCTTGTAAGGTCTATGTTAAATGCTAAGCATGTTCTTAAGGAATTTTGGCCTGAGGCTGCAAATTGGGTAGTTCATGTTCTAAATAGAGCTCCCAACTCAACTTTGGAACAAGAAACTCCTGAGCAGCTTTGGAGTAATAAGGTTCAAAGTGTGGCTTATTTTAAGGTGTTTAGTTATATTGCTTATGTTCATGTGTCTGAATAGACAAGGATCAAATTAGACAATAGAAGTAGGAAATGCATTTTTCTAGGAATCAATGAAGAATAAAAAAGATACAGGTTGTATGACCTTGTTGCCAAGAAGATCGTAGTTAGTAAAGATGTGGGAATGGAATTCAAGCAACTTGAATGAAAAAAATGATTCTAGTAGTCCTAAGATTGATGAAGAAATTGAATTCAAGCCAACTGACCCATCTGAATCAACTAGTCTGAATGAAGAAACATAATCCATGATTGCTAAAGAACTGAACAATTAAGAAGAAGTAACTGATAGAAGTAGAGCTGGCAGAAGCAGGAACCCTCTTGGATGGCTAAGTGACTATGTTAGTGGAGAGTTTCTTTTTGATGAAGAAGAGGTAGTCAATTTGATTAAGCTAGATGAAATTGATCCTATCTATTTTGAAGAGGCAGTGAAACATGAGAAATGGAGGAATGTCATGGACAATGAAATGGCTTCCATAAGAAGAAACAACACTTGGATACTAACTAAACTTCTTTTAGGCTCAAAGAAAGTTGGTGTAAAGTTGGTGTAAAGTTGGTGTACCAGCTGGATGTCAAATCAACTTTCTTATATGGTAAGCTCATTGAAGATATATATGTTGAACAACCATAAGGTTACATTAAAATGGGGGGAGAACAGTTAGTATATAAGCTGCTAAAAGTTCTCTATGGCCTAAAACAAGCTCCTAGAGCTTGGTTTAGCAGGATTGGATCCTACTTCAAGCAAGAGGGATTCTCAAGTAGCAAAATAAGGACACTTTCTTCATAAAAACAAAACGAGATGGGAAGACCTTGATCATTAGTTTGTATGTTGATTATTTGATACATACAAGAAATGATGAAGAGATGACGAACAAATTCAGATGATTCATGAAGAATGAATTTGATATGAATGAATCGAGGCAAATGAAATACTTTCTAATAATTGAAGTTAGCCAATTGACACAAGGAATCCACATCAGTCAAAGGAAATATGCATATGAAGTGCTTGAAAGGTTTGGCATGATAAATGAAAATCCAGTTCGAACACCTATGATTCCTAAAAATAGATTATCCAAGGATGAGGATGGAGAAAAAGTTGATGAGTCCTTATACAAGCAGCTTGTGGGGAGTTTGATATATATCACTATAACCAGCCCAGATTTGATGTATTTTGTCATCTATGCAGTAGATATATGAGCTGCCCTACCCAAGAACACCTTATGGCAACTAAAAGAGTCTTAAGATATATCAAAGGCATAAAGGAACTTGGAATTTTATACAAAAAGAGAGGGGAAGCAATATTGTCAACCTATACAAACAACAACTATGCTGGAGACTTGGATGATAGGAAAAACACATCTGGATATGCTTTTGTATGGAATGGGGGAGCTATTTCTTGGGCATCCAAAAAGCAGCCAATTGTAACTCTCTCTAGTATAAAGGCAGAGTTTGTAGCAACTACAACTACCACCAACCAGGCTATATGGATTAAGAAGATTCTAAAGGAGCTGCTATATTGGGAATGAAGGTTGCATCACTTTATTTTGTGATAATTGTTCCACTATTAAGTTGTCTAAAAATGTGGTTTTGCCTTGTAGAAGCAAGCATATAAATGTTAGATTCCATTTCCTAAGAGAATTATCAAAGGATGGAGTTTTGGATATAGTCTTTTGTGGAACAAATGATCAATTAGGAGATTTGTTCACCAAACCACTTAAAGCAAAAACATTTATTCGATTCAAGCAGCAACTGGGGATATGTAATTTGTCCACTTTAAACTGATCATATATATATCAGTTTAAGAGAGAAAATGTTAAGACCAATCGGTTAAGTGATTCAAGGGCAGCTTGGGCAATTATGTTAGTTAATATAGTTGGTTTTATTGTATCATATATTAGTTACAAGTTCATTGAATTTTGTTGTACTATCTGTCTATATAAATAGACATAACTTGTTAATAATAATTAGAGAAGTATTATTTCATTTCCTACTTTGATCTTACATTAATTACATTGCATGTTTACATTTTTTTTTCTTTTTCATTTTTTCTTAAATATCAATTTAATTTATAAAAAATAGTATTTTTTAATTTTAATTCTTAATTTTTTATTTTAATTTTTATTTATTATTATTATTTATTTTAATCATTATTATCAAATAATAATATTAAATAATATTATAAAAATAATTTTAATATTCTAATTATTTATTGAATCATCACAAAATTTCACATAACAGTTACATGTAATTTATTTTAGTGAACTATTTTAAAAAAGATTGTGTTTAAATGATTTGTATCATTAAATTTATTAATAAAAAATTTAAAAATATAATTTAACAAAAAAAATTACATAAAAGTATTCTATAAGACTAATAAGTAATTGAAAAGTTAAATTATTACTATAACATCATTTAAAGAATAATAAAAAAACTATAATAAAACGTTACTTGATTAAATAAAATAAAAATTAAAGGATCAAAATAAAAATAATCTAAATGATTAAAATTAAAAAGATATTATTTTTAAAAATTAAAATGATATTTAAGTTTTTTTTTTATGAAGGCATGTTTACGTTCATTATGAATTATTTAAAATTATGTTGAAGTGCAATTAAATTTGATTTTAAGTCAGATGCAGATCCTCTGTAGTTTAATTATGAATTGAACCGCATATACATGGTCATATTCAACGGTCCATAAGTTTTAAAATTATGTTTACACAATTAGGTCCTATTTCCATAATTTTCTCTCTAAATAATTATATGATAAGAACTCACTGTCACTAAAATCGATTGGTTGACAATTCAAATATATAGGAAGAGTTTCTTTGGTCCACTGAATATTAATTTTTTCTAATAATTGACGATTGAATATTTCTAAATCACGTGTGTTGGAATATTAATTTCTTTTAATAATTGACGATTGAATATTTCTAAATCACATGTGTTGGAATCATCTGACATAGGGCAAACATGACCCTTAAAAATTAATCACATGGTTTGACAATTAGATCAATTAAGGATAATATGTTCATACCAATCTATTACCAGAAAAGTAAAGTGAATCATGGATTAATATGTTTATTTTTTAAGTAAATTTTGAATGTTTTGATATATTATGCAAAAAATTTCATTCTTTTTTATTTAAAATTGACCTTTCATTGCTGAAATAAATGAATAAATACAATATTTTGTAAGAGATCTCATGACATGATTGTCACATTTTTCTCCTCACTTTAACACTAACCGGAGGATGAAAAACGAATAAAAGAAAATAAAAGGAAAATAATAAAAATTAAAGTAAATAAAATTTATTATTTGAATTGATAAGAATAGAGACTAAAGAAGTGCAAAAAAATTTCCTTCCTTAATTGGATAAATAAAAAAAATTTAAATAATTTTGGATATTTGTAAAATGTAAATATTTTAATTTTGATATCTAATTTTTTATTTTTTTATTTTAATATCCGATCAATTTTTATTTATGATTTTGGTAATATGTAATTAATTAGTTTTATCTAATTTAATAGTAATGATATCATTATGACGACATTATCGTACATCATATCAATAATTTTGTTAAATCAAAATATCATAAAAAATGTTATATCAACATAATGATTAAATTAAAAAAATAATATATTAATAAAGACTAAAATTTTAAAATAATATATTTATAGGTTGAAATTAAAATATGATGTATTTGTAAGAATTAAAATAAAAATTATAAATACTAGAATAAAAAAGTAATATAATAAAAAAAAATTAAATATCAAAATAAAAACATTCATCTTATTTTATGTGTATTAAAAAATTATTTAAGTTTATTTTTTTTTTATAATTTTAATATTTTACTAAAACATGATATATTTTTATTTGTTACACTTTAATTGTAATATATTAAAACAATTCATGTAGCATACTTTATTAAAAAAAATTAAAATAATTATTTAAATTTTATTTTTTTTATATTCATGTATGTCATTAGGTCAAAATAATTTTTTGATTCTTTTATTATTTTAAGATTGTGAAAATTTAAAGGTAAAATTTATAATTCTGTGAAAATTGAAGAATAAAGAATGTAATTAATTGAAATTAATTTTAAAATATATTTAAAATTTAGATTACGAGTATGTTGATAAATTTATTTAAAGTTGAATGAATTGATTTAGATTTAGATTTTATGTAAATTTAATGAACAACCATGTTTAAATATAAGAAAAAAGATAAAAAAATTAATTTAAATTAATTTGGATTGCATGGTATGGAAGGTTTATTTAAATCAAACTAACCAATTAAATGATGCTAAAAGAAATTCAATTAGTTTTGTTTAATATAGTTTGGCTCCATTCAAGTACGGAAATAGCATGACACCTTTTGCAACTTAAAATCATAACCAAATAGCAAGCTAATTTCATGACGGAAACACCTTAATTCAGGTTTGAACCAATGAGCACATTTTTGACAAAATCACAACTTTTCAAGTTCCAAAATCAAGCAATCAAGCTACCATATTGTGCATACAAATTAGGGTTTCAACCAGAAAAGGGAAAATTAATTAACCCTGATTTTGCAACCAATTTTTTTGGATTGATTCAAATTGGGATACTAAGAAATTAAATTAGTTCTTCATATGATATTTTCAAATTTTTCTTGACTTAAATATTTTGTTTAAACTCCTTTACTAAAACAATCCTTGATGTATCAAATGGACCTCTAACTTATTTATCTAAATACTATTTATAATCTATGATGATCATATTAGTCATTTCTTATATTTCAAAGTTATAAATTTTGATGTTGAAATGTGGAGATGTTGGTTATTTTTTATATATCCAATAATTACTCATGAATACTGAATATGCAGTTTGGGTTGTGATACACACATTGAGAGTAAGATCGTGAGAAAGAAGATGTTGGTGATCTCGTGCTTTCTTTGTAGACGTGATTTTCATCTTTGAAGGAGAACGTACACAACGATCGTGCAATGTTGTTGTTCACGTCAGAATAATTTGTTATTGTTTTTTCTTTTTTATTTAGTGAAATATATTTATTTACAAATGATACTCCTTCCTCAAATGGTGTTTGATCTTGTTACAATTAGTGTCACGTGTCATGAAATATGATTTGTTATGTTTTTTTTTTTTGTAATTATAGTGTTGTTGTTTCAAGCTTTGTGTTTAAGGAAGAACAAACTTTCTATCTATAACTTATATAACTTATCCATTTTTCAAGTGCTAGTTATGATATATATTGTTTTGTAGATTTTTTTTCTTTCCATTTTGAATATTTTGTGTAAAATTTATGTCAACTTTATATTCTAAAAATAATGGTATTCTAGATTAATTGTCTTTAGAAATACAGATATCATGTCTTATTGTTGAAAAAAAAAAAAGAATTGCATGTGTTATATATATAAAATTTAGGAGGTGAATTTGTGATGTTCAACAAAGTATTTCATTTGAATTTCTTTTTTCAATGAGGTTGTTTCAATGCATAATCAAAATATATTACTTCAAAAATCCTAACCTGCGATATTCAAACACCTCTCACAACCTCTTGTACAAACAAGACAATTTGAGAAAAAACTCTATTAGATTAGTGTATTTAACTTAAGGATAATTTTGAATTTACACAAATAATATTTAGGATAAAAAGATAGTTATATTTTAAAGATAAAACGTAAATTAACATCATTAAAAGAAGAAATATAAAAAAAAATATTTTCAAACATAGGATTACTATGTGAAATTTAAACAAAGTATAGAAAATATTTATGTAATTAACTCTATCTTTAATTTGTTAATAATAAATTTAAAGTATAAAAATTATTTAATACATTAAAAGATTTAGATGGTACCCTAAACCCAATCCTTATAACAAATATCTACTGATTTAACTAAGATGGTTAAAAGGTAAGTTTTTCCCTATAAGGAAAAAAAAAAAAAAAAAGGTAAAGGTTTTTGGTAGGCAAAAGTGATATAGTGCAAACAGACATAATAATGATTTTCAAAGTACTCTCTCTCCATTTTCCCCTTATCCATCTATCTGACCCCGAAAAAATGCAAAGACATTACCTAATAACAAAGAATGAGCGAGACAAATGAGAGGTATGTGCAACTCTCTGTTCTGTATTCTAAAAAGATGAAATCTTTTGGGTGCATTGTGATTTAAACTAAGGTATATGTTCCTAAATAGAATTGTGATGCAATAACTAACTAAAAGGAAGAAATGCGTCTTGGTCTAAGGACCAAATAGCAAAATAAGCCCAAATGGTTCAAGGAGGTGTGGGCCAAAGTCCATTACAGGCGGCCCTATAACAAAATAATATGTATGCTTCCATGAACAAGAAAACCTGTTTCATACTACAATAAACTTTGAACATTGTACTGTACAAGAAGTAAGAACTCCCCATAAGAGTTTTGGAACTTTCTGATTGGATTTTTTATCCATAAATGTTTTTTGCTTTTACCTTAATTAATCAAATGATGACCTCTGTTGATATTCCAAGGAGGTAGGAGCTGTTCTTGTGAGGAAGTTACAAAAGCTGCAAAAAAAAAAAAAAAACAAAAAAAAAAGCTGGCTTGTTGGATATTCAACAGAAGATGCAGCGGGAATAGCAAGAGAAATTCAACAAAAATATTACTTACATTGTCTCTTTCATTGTGCCACACTCACTTACATCATGTCGTGCTTTTAAAGCACAAAAATATTAATTGATACGAATATTATCAAACAATTTATTTGATGACAATTGGTTTAAAATTTTATATTTTTTTAAAATTATATGACCAAAATTACATAATTAAAATGAGTTTAATTAACAATATAATTTTTTTTATATTATTAACTAATAAAAAATTATTATTAAAATTATTTTTTAGCTAACATGATAATTTGTGATTGAATGATAATATAATATTCTATAACCTATTTTTTTTATTAAAAATAGGAGAATTAAATTTATAAATTAAAAATTAAATAAGACCTAAAAATATAATTTAAACAATATTTTTAATATAAAAATTAGGTTTAAATATGTTTTGACCCTTTAAATTTAAGCCATTCTTGTTGTTAATTTTCAAATTTTAAATTTATTTATTTTAATCCCTCAATTATAATTTTTTAGTTTTCTTCCATAAAAAAAATAAACATCTTATTCACTCTAAAATCAATTTAAAAATTCATGCTTATTTCTTTTAAAAAAATTATTGTTAGTTGGTTTGTTTATGTGAAAATAGAAAAAAAAAACTGATTCCTTTTTATTTTTAAGAAATAGAGATTAACAAGTTGTGATGATTCAAACAATTCCTAAAACATAACGGTTTTGTGATAATTAAACAAAAAATCTAAAATAATTATTATTAACAACCAACATTTTATACTTTTGGAAATTAAAGAGTAAGGATTATCAAGTAATTATGGCTGAGGCGTTTTTTTTTTTTAAGTATAAGGTTCTTCTAAAAACTAAATAAAAAATACTATTAAAGTAATTATTGCTAATAATATTTCTTTTACAAGTCATCATGATTTCAATATTTCGAAAATGTAAGACTCTCTCAATAACAATGAAAAATAAGTTTAAATAGTTATCATTAATAACCTATCTATGAGAAAATATTAGATTTCAAATGAATTAAATTTCTACATAGAAATAAAAAAATGTACTTTTTTAATTTCATTTTAATTATTGTTCTAAGTGTTTTTACACATACCAAAAAAAATGGCTAATTGAAAAGTACCTAACAGGTTAACAATTGTAAGTGCATGTTTACATTCATTATGGATTATTTAAAAAAATTGTGTTGAAGTGCCATTTAATTTGATTTTAGGTAAACTTTTATGTAATGATTAATGATGAGTATAAAGTTGTGTATTCATAATTAGGTTGATATTTAATTAAGTTATAATTATATTAATTAAAAATTTTAATTTTATTTATAAGAATATTCTTCATAAATTATTGATTGATTTGTTTAAGAATGGAATGTAAATAAAAATAAAGTTCATAAATAAAATAATAATTAAAATTAAGATAAATTAAATGATTAAAAATTAGAATCGAATTTAATCTAATTTTATTTTTTTGTAACTTTAATAATTATATGTATAAAAATTCTTCCTCTTCTATATTATTTATTATTATAGTCACAAAAACTAATTCTTAAGGATTGAGACCCTAAGTTATTCTTATAAATTTTAATTTCTTACATATTTAAAAAGATAACTTGCATTAAGAGCATCTATAAAGATCAATGTTTAATATTTATTCTTAACAATCGCAGACATTGAGTATTTTATTTCAAAACAAGATTTAGAAAATATTTTTTAATCGGATTTCAAATCAAAAATCATTTTATGAGTGATCAACACGTAAAAAACATTAAGAACAAAAATGAAACACTGATGAATAGAAGAGAATAAATCATATACATAAAAATCAAGAGTCATATTAAAGTTTAGTTGATTACATCTAACCTTTAAGAAAATAAATTAATTACTTATTTTTATGGGAACTGATTCATAAAAGATGAGAAAATATTAAAGATTCAACTCATAACTATCATTCTTCTATTACTAGAATCTTGGAAACTCTTTCGATTCTTCAACAATGGAGTTACCCAATGGAAGAGAAAGAAAAAACTGCTTGTTTTTGGTTCGTCCCCTTTCTTCCCTTAAAGAAATTATATCTTTCTTGTTTATATCGTTTGACTTTTCAAATAGGAAAATAAATCTCGAGCATTTTCACTCGAGTGTTGGGAAATTCGCTCTAGCAAAATAAAGTCCCTCAACATAAAGAAAATAACTTTTTCTTAAGTCATGTAATTCTTGCTTGAGTGAAAATGAGGTAGTGAACTTTCCAATGTTTGACAAAATTTGCTAAAGCTCTTAAATTTTAACTTGAGCGAAATTGAGGTAAAAGACTTGTTTGAGCATTTTTTTTTAATTTTTTTTTTGAGTTCTCTACTTTTTCTTTTTAATAGCCTTCTTTTCTCTTAATTGACCTTTAAAATAACACAAATTTTATTGAATGACACTTAAAATTTGAATGGTTGGATTTCAATTAAACCTAACTAATATATAAAATTTTTAACATTAAAGAAGATACAAAAAAATAAACTAAGAGTGTAAAAATATAACAGTTTTAATAAAAAAAATATATAAAATCAAATAAAATTGGTTTCTAACAAATATTTACTCGTTAAAGGTATCAATTGCAGGTGCAAATATTTTTGTCATTCTTACTTATCTCATCCTCAAAAAGCTAATAAAATAATCACGGATAATTTTTTGTAAGTACATTTAATATCTCACTAACTAATATGACATTATCAATTAGTCTAAATACATAAAGAATTAAAAATTTAATTTACTAAAAAAATTTATATGTGATTACTAATTAGACTCCTAAATAATATGACAAGTCATTAAATTATCAACATCGTTATTATATAATTAATTAACACTTTTATTTGACAATTAAAAATAAAAATTTTCAAAGAAAAAAATAAAGATAAAAATACTAAAAATTTTATTTAAAGATTAAAAACAAAAATTAAAAAATAATTACCAAAATAGTATTAAATCCATTTTACAAATCTTACAGCAAGAAATAATGCTATCTGCACCAGCCCTACAAACCTATCCTAGACCCATTTTCCCTTCCTTCCACTCTCTCTTTTATTAAATAAGGTAGTGTTACGACTAGTATAGGGACTTACAACAAAATCAAAGCACGACAACATGCATAAAGTCCAATTAACAATAACTTTTATGTTATGTTTTATTATAAGAAAATAAAAGAAATAAAGTGAATAGATGAAAAAAAATGAAAATAAAAGTTATTTATTTAAAGAAAAAATATTTAAATTAAAATTATTTGATAAATAAAAAATAAAATTAAAAATATCAGTTTATCCTTTAATATTATTATTTTTCTACTAACATAACCCTCGACTCCAATTGTTAACTTGTTTGATGGTTAGTATGTCCTTAGCCAACACCACACTCTTTCTATCTCCAATCGCTTACATTACTCCCAAGTCTTCTAGAAAATGAATTCTTACATACACATCGTGTTAAAAGAATTTCCCCAAATTCTCTGAATTGCTATACATGACACATAACATAACACATTTATTTAAGAACTTTTCTAGCAGTAAATTAATACGAGTCCTTTATTCAGTAGTCAATAATGATTATTACAAGTGGTTAAAAATTTAGATTTAACTCTCATTTTCTCCATTGATATAGTTTAATTCTTTTTTATGTCATTCAAATCTTGGTTGATAACTCTTATTAGAAAAACTTTTTGTGCTCAAATACTAGTCGAGAGTGGTTATGAGTAGGAAAAATTACCTCTAATTTAGGTTTATAGACTACTCCTTTTCCTTTTGACGAACCTCTTTTTTTGGCCAAGTATATTGAGGGTGTCTTTGAATCTATCAATTCATTAATAGTAAAAAAAAAGTATTTTATATAATACACAAGCATGTGGAAAATTCTCACAATGCTCAAAGGTGGTAAGGTACATAACAAATTTTATAGAAAATTATTATTTATATCTTCTAACATTATTAAAATATTTTTATTTTATATTTTTTTCAAAAATATATTTTTTTAAAGTATTTTTTGAAATGTTAAACTTTTTTATTTTTAGAAAATACTTTTTAAAATATATTAAAATTTTAACATTTTAAAAAATACTTTCTAAAAATCAATTTTCAAAAAAAAAAAATGGACATCAATTGTCTTTGACTTATTTTACATTTGTTATACGTTGAAATACTTATTGTCTTGATTTTTTTAAAAGAGATCTTAGAAAAAAAAATATGAAATTATAAAATTTTAAAAACATTTATAAAAATATGAATCTTATGAATATACTAACACTTTTTTTATATTGATGTGAAATATTTAAAATAAAATAATTATTAAAATTATGTCTTGTATGGGATAAAATTACTCATTTAATCATGAAGTAAAAATTTTAGAAATACATAAATATCTAAATTGTCTACGATTATAACGTAATTATCCTAAATTATATAAAATTGTATAAAGATAATTTCATAAAAAAAAAGTGTTCCATTTTCTCCTTTAAAAATTAGTTTTTGAAATGTTAAAATTTTAAGACTTTTAAAAGATATTTTTTTAAATATAATTTTTTAATATTTTAACATTTTAAAAAATACTTTATTAAATTTTAATTTTTTTACACTTCTAAAAATAATTTCTGAAACTTTAACATTCTAA
>JAMLFT010005216.1:0-17962 GCA_026544285.1 Pachyrhizus erosus | reverse complement strand
AGAGAATAGTTGCTAATTTCCACAATAATAAAGCCCAAAAGACCCAAATAAATATATGAAAAATTGACACTTATCACCTACATTTGAGGCATCACATTCTAATTCAAATGATTTTTGGAAGTTAGGAAGAGTTAAGATAGGTGCTTGGATTAATTTATCTTTTAAGTTTTGGAAGGCTTCTTCTTGTTTTGTCTCCCACTTGAAGTCTACATTTTTCTTAATTAATTCTAAGAGAGGTGAGGCAATTGTACTAAAGTTTAGGACAAACCTTCTATAGAAACTTGCTAATCCATGAAAACTCCTTACATCACCAATATTTTGAGGAATAGGTCAATCCCTAATTGCCTTAACTTATTCTTCATCCACCTCAACACCTTTTTCACTCACAACAAATCCTAGGAAGACTACATGATCCACATAAAAAGTACACTTCTCTAGATTTGCAAACAAGTGTTTCTCCCTTAAGACACTCAAGACTTTCTTCACATGTTCTAAATGAGTTTGTAGTGTGGAACTATAAGCTAGGATGCCATCAAAGTATACCACTACAAATTTACCCATGAATTCTTTCAACACATGATGTATAAGTCTCATAAAAGTGTTAGAGGCATTTGTAAGACCAAAGGGCATCACCAACCATTCATATAGCCCAAACTTGGTCTTAAAAGTTGTTTTTCATTCATCCTCTTCTCTTATTTTAATTTGATGGTATCCACTCTTAAGATCAATTTTAGAGAAAAAGGATACCCCATGCAGCTCATCTAAGAAATCATCTAACTTAGGGATTGGATGCCTATATTTCACTGTTATGTTATTGATGGGTCTACAATTAGTACACATCCTCCAAGACCTATCTTTCTTAAGCACTAAAATCACTGGCATAGAACAAGGGTTAAGACTTTCTTGCACCCAACCCTTACTCACTCATTAGCCCTTCAACTTGTTTTTGTATCTCTTTAGTTTCTTTAGGGTTACTTCTATATGCAGGTCTATTTAGGAGGCTAACTCTAGGTGGTGGTAACCCTATAGGAATGTTTAATTTCTCTTTAGATCAATTTGGTGCTCTATTCCCCTTATAGGTGGTAACCCTATATGAATATCTTGGGAGAAGACATCCTTAATTCTTGTAGAAGTTTCTCAAAAGGCTCACTTAATTTTGGTTGACTACTAAGACAAAGTGGAGAAGAAAGATATAAATATAAGAGTTTCTTAGCTTGGAATGATTTCTTTACTTGATGTGGAGTTGCCAAAATACCCTTGGCCTCTAAAGACATTACCTTATTTTTGCCCTTGGACTTCTTGCCTTGGATATGGAATCCTTTAGAGATCCCTTTTTCTTGTTTCTTGTTTTTCTTCATTTTAATTTGATCACCATTAACTTCTTTGGGACTTAGAGGTTTTAGAGCTATTTTCTGACCATGATGCCTAAAAGAATAAACATTAGTTAGGCCATTGAATTCTACATTTTTGTCATATTGCCAAGGTCTTCCTAAAAGGATATAGGTTGCTTCCATAGGGACTACATCACAACAAACATTATCCTTATAAGACCCAATGGAAAAAGCAAGTAGGACTTGCTTGTCAACTACAAGTTCACCCTTTTCACTTAGCCATTGAAGTTTGTATGGCTTAAGGTGAGAAGTCATTGGAAGAGACAGTTTCTCTACCAATCTAGTATTAGCCACATTAGTGCTGCTACCACTTTCTATTATGAGAGATCACACTTGCCCCTCAACCACACAATGAGTATGGAAGATATTCTCTCTTTGAGATTCGTCACTCTCGTTATGGAAGGAACCAAGCATGCGTCTTACTATTAATAGATCACCTTCTTTAGGTGAGTGAATAGCTTCACTACTATCTTCAGTAGAGGTGTCAATCAAGTCCATTGAAGACTCACTCTCAATGCTTCCATTCTTCTTGAGAATCATAGCCCTTTTGTTAGGGCATTAGGAAGCAACATGGCCTTTACCAAGACACGTAAAGCATTTAATGTCTCTTGACATAGAGGGGTAGGGGGGTCTTTAATTACAACCTTGCCCTCCTTGGGCTTAAATGAATTGGAAACTAAACCACTATCTACTTTTTTTACAACTTCTTTGTTTAAGGAAAGCATGCCCTCTTTCTTCAAGCTGGTCCTTCTACTTGAAGTCCAATTCTTTTTGTTTCATTCTTTCTCCTAATTTGTTGCTCCACTTTCAATGCCTTGTGTAACAAATCATGAAGGTTAGTGTAAGATTGCAATTCTACTGTGTCTTGAATTTTCCTATTGAGACCATTTAGGAATCTAGCCATGGTAGCTTCTTGGGGCTCATCTACTTCAACCTTTATAAGACATAATTCTAACTCTTTGAAGTATTCATCTACACTTTTTGAACCTTGATACAATCTTTGCAACCTATTATGCATGTCCCTAACATAACTAGAGGGTACAAATTTTCCCCTCATTTTCCTCTTGAGTTATTCCCAATTTCTTTCACCTATCCTTCTACCCCTTCTTACCTCTTCTTAGAGTTGGCTCCATCAACTCAATGCATAACTCTCAAAGATATGAGTAGCCAATTTTAATTGTTTTTGGTCACTTAAATGATGGCAATTAAAAGCTTGATCACATTTCATTTCCCATTCTAAATAAACCTCTACACTAGATGACCCTTCAAATTTAAGCAAGCTAATCTTGGGATCCTCTTCCCTTTGCCTATATGCATCATACCTAATTCCTTCATTATTATCTTTTGGTCTAGGTGAATTTCTAGGTTGTCGATCCTCAAATCTATTTCTTGTTCTATTCCTTCTATGTTCATTATTATCCATGTAGTAATTATCACTAAGATGTGAGGATGAAAAAGATTATTTTTTTTTTAGTTTTCACAAAATCTTCAATGTTATTGTTCATTTCCATAAGAGTCCTATCCATTTTATACTCATTTGCTAAATGCATGACCCTCATTTGTTTTATCAAATTAGCCATTAACTTGGCTAATTTTGGTGATAGTACATCACTATCACTACTTGGAGCCATCCTACAAAACAAACAATAGTTAGTTCAACATTACAAATACAACTTGAAATGACCACTCAATTTTTTTGGTCAAATACAACTTGAAAAACCTCTCAATTTTTTTTTAGGTGTTTATACTCAAAAGCTTTCCAAAAACTACAATTTACAAAGCTTTTCTTTGCTGGAAATTTTGTTCAAATATCCTTGTTCACTCCTTAGCTCTCCCTTTGAATGCTAATGAGTAGTTTCAAAAGTCCTCAATCAAGGTGATGTCTCCTTGTATAAGTTTTAGGCCTTCAATTCCTCTTTCCAAAGATTAGGAAATGCAAGCTCAAAGATAAAACTAAGAGATAAGAGGAAGATAAACAATAAAAGCTAAGAAGAAAGCACCACTCAAAGTAAGAATAAGATAAGACATGTTAGATAGAATATAGAGACTCAAAAATATCACAAAAGTAAACCAAAGAAAGAGAATGTGAAACAACTCAAGGAACACAAAGCATGTATAGAATTGGAATGAAAGCTAATTTAGAAACTCAAGACATGCAAAAAATTTTAAAGACATAAGAATGGACAAGAAAACTCAACAACATGTCATACAAAATTTGTGAAAGAACTTTAAGTACAAAAAGGAACTCAAGGCATGTTATAACAAAAGAATAAAGCCTAAGATCAACAATGATATTACACAAGCACTTAACAAACAAAAACAAGGTAGAAAAACAAGCTTTAATGCCTCAATTTTATCATATAAATTCCATTAAGGTATGATAATGATTTTAGCTCACTAAACCTCAATTTGAAGTGTAAGAAAGCTTGTTTTATAACCAAACAGCAAGCATGTGATGATAAACTTTGACTGCAAGCCAAAAGAATGAGCTAATAAAGTTAAAATTGGCTAACAATGCCTCAGACTAGATTCCAAAATTCTTTTAAATTCTTTTGATCTTTTCTTTTCTCTTTTTCTTTTTTTTTTCTTTTTCCAATTTTTTTTAACACTTTTCTTGACTTGGCTGAGAGCTCTCTAGCCTTTTTTTCTTTAATGTTTTGAAAGAATTTTGGAGGAAGGATGAAAAGGCAAAAAACTTCACAAAAATGAGGCAAAAACTCAAGTTCTCTACCAAAATTTTGTATGCAAATGACTTTGCAATAAACATATTGATTTGAAAATAGTTTTTGATCAAAGTATCAAGACAACTCAAAGACAAGTAGTTCTTAACAAGAAAAGATTTAAAAACTACTACAAAACTTCTAAGATTAGAATTAAAGATTGAACACAAACATTTCACATAAACATGTGAAAAAGGAACAAGAACAAGAGTAGGATCAAGAAAACAAAAGAGCATATATAATAAAACTCTTAACACCAAAAGAATGAGCCAAAGCTCAAGTAGAAGAAGAGAATAACACTAACACAAGGCACGACCAAAAGAAGATAAAGCGTAAATACGAAGTGAAACTACTAACCTTTTAGAGAATTCAAAGTAAATTTAGATGAATATCTCCATAGCAAAGGTATTAGTCTTTGTTCTAGTTCAAAATTTCTCCATAACATAGGTAGTTTAAGCAAAGGTGTTGTTCATATGTTCTCCAAAGCATATGTAAAGTTCTTTGTTCATAGGTACTCCAAAAGCAAAGGTGAAATTTAATAGCTAATGCTTGAAACAACAAGATGATGGTTCGATTTTGTCTTTGCCAATTGGAGAAGAATGCTTAAGAAAAAAAATGGAGAAAGAAACAAGAACAATAACCTAGAAAGCTTGAACAAGAAAGGAGAAGAATAATTATCAAGACTTGGCACAAGGAAGAAGAAGATCAAGCTCAAATTACTTCACTAAAGCTTGAGAGAACCACAGATTTTGGAAGAAGTAAAGGTAAAGAACAAGTGAATCAAGAGAAATGAATGAACAATTCACTTACCTTACCAATAACTTGAACCAAGGAGCTTGCACGAGTAGTTCAACACAAAATGCATGTGAATAATTTCAAATTTGAACTAGATACATGCATCTACAACCAAGGCTTGCACGAATACATGAACCATACAAGAAGCATGTGACAGATTAACCAATTGCACAAGGAAAGTGTGAGTAATTTGAATTCATATTAGATTGATTGAATCTATCATATAACCGAACCAATGCACACTTCTTAGCACATGCATGTGACGATTTTAACACCCAAGACACAAGGAAAGTGTGACAAACTTTCACACACAAAATTTTGGACAGATTCAATGCATCCAAATACACTTGCATGAGCCAAGGAATAGGCACACAACATATGACATATTCAACCAGTTTTCACAAGATACATATGATTTATTTGAATTCAAATTATATTCAATGCATCGAGGAGCAAAACTGAATCAATGAAGCATGCTTAAGTCACATATTCAAGCATTTGAATTTGAAATAGAACAATGAATCTAGACATTACCTGAAAGCATGTAACACATGACTAGAGTTTATTCATGCATTTGATTGGATTCAATGAATCTAGACTATGAGCTTGCACGGGTTACACAATACACATCAAAAGCATGATCTATGGATAAATTCAAATGACATAAAACATGGATCATGTGCTGAATACTTGAATTAATTCAAGATACAAAAGATTTTAACAAAAACTAAAGCACATGAACAAGAATTAGCTTGCAACAATTACTACGAATTCAAGGATTGAACTAAGCATGAATCAAGATCATTTAAGCAAGCAAAAACATGAATTGAACAAAGTATTAGAACACCTAACCAGATTGAAGCAATCTTTAGAGATCAATGATGACTCTTAATACCAAATGTTTTGTTCCTCCCATGGATCCTTGCATCAACCTTTAAGATGCTTCAAACTCAAAGAAATGGAAATAAAAAGAGATGAATCTGCCACTCTTTCCTAAGAAGAAGATAAGGAAAAGAGGAAATTTGCCACCAGACTACACAAGGTCTTGATAAGAATAAAAAAGAACTACTAATTAGAGTTCTAGAGAGAGTTTCTCTAAATCTCAAAATAATTTCTCATTCATCAAGTTGTGAATATAATGAAGGGGGAGAGTCTATATTTATAGACTCTTAAGACTCAACCCAAAGTTCATTCCAAGCAATGTGGGACTAGAAGCAAGCCTCTAATCCCTTATAAGCTTTGAAAAACTCGTGCAATACCAAAACAAGTGACGGATTGGGCCTTTTAAAGGAAACAAACCCAATTCAAGTCCAAGCCCAATGAAGGCCCAATTTCTAAAACTAATGGGCCTTAATACAAGCCCAATACTAGAAATACGACCACTCAATCAATTTGCTAAACTACAAATGGCCAAATACAAGGCTTACAAAGAAATTTCTAAACTACCAAGGCCTAATTAGAAGAAGCTTGAGTTTGTCTTCAAGCCTTCTTTTCATGGCTCTTGTCAAAGGTCCAAGAGGAGTTTGAGGAGTCTCATCCTTTGTAGAAGCTAGGAATGCATCATAATCCTTGCCCCCTCCCAATGACTTCCTCTCTCACCAATCCCTCTAACCATCATTTGTGCTTTCAAATGCAATTTTCAAAAGTGATGTTCAGGTTTTTTTTCTTCTTTTTTCCTTCTTTCTTCTAGTGACCCCTCCACCAATGTAAAACACATCAACAACCATCGCATCTCCACTGTTAACAACCACAATGTCAACACCACATAAAGAAATAAGAATGGTGATTAAATAGTAGGTGATGATGAAATGGCCAGAGGAGGGAGAGGGTGGAGATGGTGGTAGAGGAGGAAAGAAAAGAAAAGTTTGAGAATCTTATATGGACTAACCTATAATAGCAAACTTATATAATGATCCTAAATTATGGTCCACAATGGATTGCTTATCAATATGGTCAACCATAACCAAAATGAATAAAATAAATAAAGAGACCAAATTAGTAATTTAGTCTTAATTTTAATTAATAATGTCATAAATTTAAATTGCATACTATAAAAACACATAAAATTAAATAGTAAAAGTGGTGATTATATTTAATGACATTGCACATAAGTCAAGGAATAACTTTTTTCACTAATTAGTGTGTTTTATATAGTTAATAAATCAATAAATGTATTTAAAGGTATATCCATGTTTCTTATAATTAAGACCAAAAAAATATACCTATTTATTTATTATATAAAGGACTGAAGGGAGTATTTACAAGAACAAAGATCCACGATATATTATGCTAATAAGATTGATAATGAATATTTTCTTCTTTCCACTTCTTTCCTACCTATTTTTTGTCCATTAATTTTCTTCCTAAACATGGTTTTCGTGCTTTTTAGTTTTTGACAACCATTTCACAAGTTATGGGCACAACAAGCTTTAGCAAATTTACACTTTTGTGATTATAGACCTATAGCTTAATGACACATTGAGTAAAAAAAATTAACTTTGTTGCAACTTAAGGAATTATTTTAATCAAATAGAAAAAGTCTTATAGATTATTCATTCATGTCATACATGCAAAAGACATGTCACAAGATACTTAAGGAATAAACTCATCTTTATTGAACATGATTATGATAAAATTGATTTACATGATTAATTTCAAAGTTTCTTTCACTCTTGTACATGTAATCAAATCTATCACTCCATATAAATTGCAAAATTGTTAGCATACAATGTTGTTCATATTAAGTTTGGTTTGTGTATAACATAATAAATTTAAGTATTTTCTATTTCAGGTTGACAAAGGGAAATATTCCACACAATAATGGAAGTTGTCAATGATCAATATGATAGAATGCTTTTATTTTTATGGTTATAGTGGAACTACTAAAACTTTTGTGTACAAACATTAGCTTCTACATTAGGTTTAAAGGGTGTTATTGTTTTAGTTGTAACATGAAGTGACATAACATCTTTATTATTGTCTAAAAGGACAATAGCACACCGAAAGTTTATTTCTATTCTTACATTTGAGAACTCAACTTATGATATCCATGAAGGAAGTGAACTTGTTGAGCTCTTAGAAATAACAGAGCTAATTATATGGGATAAAACTCTAATGACACATAATTTGTTTTTCAAGACACTAGATAAAAGTCTTTGAGACAATATAAGTTACTTTAATAAAGAAAAATCTCAATTTGGTGGAAAAATTATATGTTTTTAGGTTGTTATAGAAAAATTCTTCAAATCAATCCAAAGTGAAGTCATTCTCACATAATCAATGGCACAATCAATGATTCATGTGTTTGGCAACATTGTCACTTCTTGAGATTCACAAAATACATGCACCTACAAAATGGTCTAAACAACATCAATGTAAATGAACTTAGACAATTTTCACAATGGATATTGGATATGAGGATGAAAAAAATCAATAAGCCATATAATGGTTATGTGTTTTATAGAAATTCTTGATTTTTTTTATCATAGATTTTGATGATCTCATATAAAGTATTTTACAAAGTACATATCATAATTTCATTGCTCAATGTCAACATGAAGACTTCTCGCAATCCAAAGCTATTGTATCATCAATTATTAATGTTGTTGACAAAATCAATTATTATGTTCTTTCATTGAATCTTGAAATTCAAATTCTACTAACAAATTTGAAATAGTTGAAACCCTAACACTTCAATCATTCATTCCTAAATTTATAATTTCACTAATAACATTAGGCCTTCCTAATCACATGATCAAATTAAAAGTTAGTATTCCAATAATGTTGTTAAGAAATCTAATTAGGTTGATTGAATCAAGAAATATGTTTGGAAAGAATATTAGGAATC
Organism: Pachyrhizus erosus; assembly: GCA_026544285.1. Lineage (NCBI taxonomy): Eukaryota > Viridiplantae > Streptophyta > Magnoliopsida > Fabales > Fabaceae > Pachyrhizus > Pachyrhizus erosus. Next base: position 9,209 of record JAMLFT010005216.1, on the reverse strand, counting down.
TCATCTATATATGTTTAGGTATCTATCTCAATCACTATGATCTTTCAAACTTATAAAGAGATATTTTCCTTTAGTTGTTTTATATGCAATTATTATAAATAAGTCTCAAGGTCAATCATTAGCAAGTATTGAGTTATATTTGCCTAAACATGTATTCGGTCATTATTAATTATATATGGTATTTATAGAGTTCAAAACAAGAAAAGACTAAATATTGATACATGACAAAGACAAAAGAAGTGTTAGGTTTTAAATTATTTCATATTAAAAATAAAATTTACAAAAAAATTACACTTAAATGTTCTATTAAAATTTTTGATGATGTAATAAGTTACTTGATTTAAAATGTGATTAATATGTTATCAATTAACACTAATACTTAATAGTAAAGATTAAAAGTTTTAATAGAGAAAAAAAGGACCAAATGCATAAAATAAATAAATTAATTAAAAATAGTTAGAAATTAAAAGCAAAAATTCATTAAAAAAAATAGAGACAAAAAATATTAAACCCTTTTTATTAATTTTTTTTTCTCAAAACACAACTTTTAGATATGTTAAATGTAATTTATACTGAAGTAATTAATATTATGTTAATTAATGTAAGTTTAATTTTATTTAAGAGAAATAAGATATTATGTTGAAGAATTTTGATGATAATTGAATGTTGTGTTTAGTAATTCCCAGACTAATTAAATTTATACTGTCATATTTTATTATGTGTTTTTGGTCCTTTTATATTATTTATTTTTCTTAAATCCTTTAAGTATTAAGAACATTATTAATTTAGTTACTTATTCATGTAAGTTTAATATTAATTTTCTATTTAATCATAAAAATTATATTATTTAAACCTTAACTTCTGTATGTATAAAGAGAAAAAAATATTTTATATTTTGAATGACTATCTGATTGTAAGAAAATCAAAATAAAATAAGTTTACTACTTTTTTGAATGAATAGTGATTAGTCATACGTTACTTAAAATCCTTCAAGTATTAAGAAATTTCTAACCTAACTTTTTTATTCAGATAGACGGAATATTAATTATATTTAGTATGTTTTCTCTAATTTTTATGATATGATGTAATAAATGACATCAACAAAAAGAAAAAGAAAAGAAATGAGGTTAACAATATCTTTAGTATATTTATCACAAAGTAAGTAATGCATCAGTCAAGAACGGTAGGCGTACAATTGCATTTTGACTTGATTTTCATTTATGTGGTGGTCTGTTTTGTTTTTATTTTATTTTATTTTTAAGTTGACTTGTTATACATAAGAGTGTGATGACCTTAGATTTTAATAGAAATTATGATAAGAGAAACAATATTAAGGGTCCATTTGGTTAGGTAATTTAAATAAGTAGTTGTTGAATAAGTGTTCATTATATAATATGTAATTATTTCTATAATAAAAAATAAGGTTAAATTGTTTTAAAAAAACATTTTAAGTCGGTTTCAAAAGTTATCTTATAATTTATAGACAAATCATAAGCTTCTTTAATAAATTCAACTAAGTACTAAGTCTAGAATTATATCATAAGATAAATTTAAATAAATTATAAATAAACTTTTTAAATGCACCCTAAATTTGTATTATATATTTCAATGTCATTCATCAATCAAAAACGGTACGCGCTAATCAGCCTCTAAATTCAATTTTCACTCACCTTATGGTCCATTTCGTTTTTCTTTATGTTAACTTATTATACATATCAGTATCATCAGTTCATATTTTACTAGAAATTATTAAAAAAGAATATTCATATTAAAGAATTCGTGTTAAAAATATTAATGTGCATTTAAGAATAACATTTTAAAAGTAAACTTATAGCAATATAATTAAAATGTACTAACACTGTAAATGTTTTCACATTAACCAGTAATCGTTAATTGGTATATGTTGGTGGTTAAAGATATAACCAAATTAAATAATCTTTATTTTACAATTTTATTTCATAGGATTGAATTAATTTTAAATTTATATTTTAATATAATATAAGAACTTATCTTGTCAATTATTTTTTAAAATATTAGAACACTAGCAATTAGATTGTCACCAAATCGTATGTAAATGTTCAATTTTACAAATTTTATGATTAAGATATTTAATTTTTAATATAAAGAGAATTTGTTAAAAATCCTAGATCGACTAATCATATAGTTAAATTATATAAGTTTAACTCTTATTTTACACATGAGTTTTATAGTATTCAATTATGTTTAAATCTAAATTAAAATATTATACGTGATGAGATTATGTACTCTTATAAATTTTTTTTGAATAAATTAGACAGAACCTCTAAAGTTTACTTTTATTACACCGGATAACCCTTTGTTAAGGAATCTTACAAAAACCCATTAATTGTCATTTGTTTGTTACAGTGAGCCCCTTTGGATGTTTTGCACGTAAGGAATGTTAACAGAAAAATTCATGTGACTGAAGCATAAGTTTTAATGAAATTTTTTTTTACTACAAACCACCTTATCTCCGTCCTTTAACATTATGCTGGTTCCTTTAAAAAAGAAATTGACCTTTGCACAACCATAAGGTTAACCAAAACACCTTAAGAACACCAAGAATACTATGAATCTCAAATTTGTCCACACTTCGATGTTTTTTCTTTCAATCAGAATTTTTCCAAAAAATCAAGTAATTACAAATCAACATCTTTAAATCAAGCTATTATAAAACTCTTAAGCACAAACTAAAATACAATCAAATGGATCAAACTAAAAAATTTCTAGAATTTTATATGAACCAACTAAGATCAAGTACGAACAGGTAAATGTAGATTTATCAAAACAAACACAAAAATTGGAAGAATAAAAACAATTGCCCCCTCCCAAAGAAACAGGTACAATAAAAAACAATTTTGTTACTCCACCAAAGACCAATTGCACTCTCCCAATATAAACCACCTAAACAGAAAGAAGAGGAAACCAAAACAAAACATAAGAAAATAGAATGACAACTATGACTGGTGTGAGTCTTCCAAGTCCCAAGGTTTTATTCAACACATTGAGCTCACCGCAAAACACACATGGTTTTGAAGATATGACCTGTCACTTTGTGCCAGAGAGCATATCAGAGATGGTGGAGGAGAGCATAGCGTGTGTCGGAGACTTCACCAGTGGCAAGTGCGTGGCGGAGTTGTGCAACCAGCGGTGACGCAAAAAGAACTACTGCAAGTGGTGGACGACGATGAAAGCTTCCATAGTGGACAATAATGAAGTTCTCATGGAATCCTCAAAATTCCCCCTTCCCTTGAAACCTTAACCCTTTCTATAACAAGATAGAGAAAACCCTAAACCTATTATGCCAATGTTAAATGAGAAAAGTAAATTTGGATTATCAAAAAATTATATTTTATTTATTTATTCTTTTTTAAATAAACTAATGGAAACTAAACGTCATTTGGACATAGGGCTAAAAGTAATGTTTTAAAATGGAAGAATATCGAGTACAAGTTTTACTTATTTAGAGTGATTTTTAATTAGTTAACAATATATATTTTTTACATCAAAATTACACTTATTTATGAATAGTATTTTAAAAATAAATTTATAGAAATTAATTTTGTGTGTGGTGAAGTAAAATAAGTTTTGTTACATAAACATAGGTATGATTTTAAATATATTTACAATTTCTATATATACTTAAAATTACATTACAAGAAAATCGTATTTTAGCATCGGGTTTTGGTTGATGCCAAATAATAAAAATTGACGTGAAAGTGATATCAGTGTGAATTTTGCATAAGTAAGTTTAACGATAAAATGTTTTAAACAAAACTTTGAGGTCGAATTTTTATTAAACTGGTCAGTGCTAACTATCACGTCCATGAAGCATATGTGAAATCTACGCTATTAGCATCAACTTTGTTTAATGCTTCATAGATGCAATTTTACTGTTGGCTTGGTCGATGCTAAATTTACATTTTAGAAATAATTTATTTATTTTAAATGGTATTAATTACAAAGCCTCGATGTTTAAATAAAAATAAGTAAAAGAATAACAAATTTAATATTAATAATTATATATTGAAATAAATAAAATCATATACAAATAATAATCCCTATGTACTATACAATAAGTGAAAGGAACTAAAAAGGTAAAAAAAAATACATAAATATCTAATATAGTCAAGTGGACTTATAATTTAAATTGTCTTGATAATAGGAATGTGTAGGCACACTACTTTTAGCATTTGATCCATATTGTGGGCCCCTTATTGGCACTTTCTCTGTTATTGCCATCAACTACAATAACTCTTAAACCGCCCAAGTTATAGAAGCAATGGTCTCCTCAAATAATTGAGCCCTTTCATTAACTTTTGTAACTTTTTGCTAAACTTTAGCTATCTTATTGTTAGAAGTAATATCACTCAAAGTAGGAGGAATGACTAACTTCTAAGTTAATAACATCACCTTAGACGAACATTTGCAAAGAAGTCTACAGTGTTATAAACTTGTCCTCTACTTTTGTAGTGCAAAAAGGGCAAAGGCAATTAGTGATTGTCACAACTAATGTGCTGCGAAACTTCGTAAAGATGTTGGTTAAAATGTGCCCACAGGTGTGCTTTCACTGCAATAGCAAGAACAAATGTAATTTTTATATCAATTAAATAAGATTAAACATTCACCGATAAGCACTTTCATACTAAAATAACAAAAACAATGTATAATGAAATATGTTCAGAATGGTCAAATAAAGTTGCAGTTTAATGGACATCTTTATTTATTTATTTTACTTTAAAAAGTTGCATAAATCAATGGCGGATATGATTCTTATAATTGTGCGTAAAAACTTAACTATATTCTTTTTTTTTATATAAAATTTTGTGTTTCAAGGAGAGCAACACAAAATTATTTAGTATATTAAATATTTTTATTTATTTTAAAAAATAAATATTAAGTACTTTTATATTTATAATATAACAAACATTTTAATTTTTATTCCTTTAATCAGTATTTAGAAAACGTGCATTAGTACTCCACATTTTTTTTATAATTCTGCTATTTAACCAGTATGATAAATTAACAATGAATACGAAAAATGATACAAATTTTCAAATTATTTTTTTAAAATTATTTTACTTTGTAAAAACAGATACTGCTCAAAGTTATGGAGTATGGACATTTAAAGATATAATCACATTTACAATATATAAATAAGTGATTTAAGTTTTACAAGTTCAGAGTGAATTTTATCTTTTACAAGATTTTAAATAAGATGCAGGTGCATATATGGATACTACCGCAGAGTTTTTCTCATCTAATGAAAATAAATTTGTTCTCTTCTAATATACTATAGTTTATATAATAAAATATATAATAAAAAAAGAAAAAAAAATTAAACTTTTAATTTAATATATGATAAAATGATAAAAAAAAAAAATATATATTAAAAATAATATTGTACAAATTATTATGTGTGTCACTCTCTTAATTTAAATAACAGTCTTTGAACAAAATTCAAGTTTTTGTGGCGGTTAAGTTTGGATACCAGATTTTGTATACTATCAAGTGCAGATTATGGCCTTTGGGAATCTCATGAAAATAATCCAAAGTTGGGCTTCGAGTTTGGATGGTTTCAGCAAAGCCCCAATTCACTCACATCCTAAAACTAACTATTTTCTTCTTCTTTTCTTCTCTTCCCATAAAGCATATGACACCATCCTACTCCCAAATAGCTTATAGAACTAACAATCACATTACACTGGTATACCAATTGATCGATCATGAAGGAATTAATAATGCGAAGGCATGTTCCTATGTTAAATTTTCACACGTTCTTGTCAAGTGAAAATTTTATGTTCAAGTCTCTTTATAGCAAGTGATGTACAGATGTGTGTTAATAAAGATAACAGTACAGGCACACTACAATGTTGTACCTCCCCCACCATGAGACATCAGAGATGCAGCAGCTGCAGCAGCAGTAGGAACAACACCAGTTGAAATTCCTGATTTGGACAGGTGGAGAAGCCTGGGAAATTCACACCAAACAGTTACATATGTCGATGATCTATGTGAAGGAACATAACAAAGCAATTATATTTTTTTGCACACTAAATAATCGTTAACTGATTCTAGCATGATGGTTAGACAATCATGATTGAGCAAATATCAAACAAGCAAGACAAAGTTATTAAATCTATGATCCGTTGGTCAAATACCAAAAAAATTAGCACAGTAATCAATTAGTAGAAGCATACAAGGCTGGCAACTCCAGCCTTGATTTGAAAACATTTCATCTCCATCATGAAGAGGCAATGCAGAATAAACCTCATCTTGGGCAAGCATAAATTTCTTCAAAGAACAGAGTAAAACAACACCATGACAGGTAAAACTGAAAGCCAGTACAAAAAAGCATCATTGGCCAAAAAAGTACCGTGAAGCATGTCATTTAGATGCTAGTCCACAGCAAATGCTCAAGGTTGCACTTGATGCACATTGAAAAACAGCACAAGAGAAACAACACAACTTAGACCAAGTCAAATCAAAGTGTTCTGCTTTGTCTGCTGTTTGGTGGTCAATACATAGCACGTGCAGTTCTAGAAATGGAGTAAGAGTTTGCACTTGGTACAAGCCTGATTGGGGGATGGCTGTTATGCAGAATAAAGTTTAGCCAAATTGAGGGGTTTTTTTAATTTTTTAGAACTTTGTATCATCTAGTCCTTCATTGAGCAATCAAATGAATTCTAAATGAAAATGTCACTCCTTATACTGAAACATTTAATAGAGATTACACATTATGTGCTAATAACATTCAAAAAATATTAAGTTGTTTAATTTTACAGTGGCCAGCAGCTAATCATTCCATGCTTCCAAAGAATCCTGGGTATTTCTACATAATAAACTTTCCAAAATTGCATTTGAAGAAGGCTTAGGAGGGAGTAAATTGGGGAAGGTTCTTGGGAGAAGTGCTCTTTTTCTGCTTTGGTGGAGTTGGGTGAAAGACGGTGCTTGTATGCTACTGTTATGAGATAGAATTGTCTCTCTATTCTCAATACTGTTAATCTTACATGCACTCTCAGCTTCTCAGGGGCTTGCTTCTTAGACATAACAATTGAAGGCTTTCTTGTAAGGTTGTATGTTTCCCTGTTTTCTAATGTAAGTTATTGCATATCTGTTTTTCCTAGGATATTCTTTCCCTCTTCCTTAGTAATATAGATACTTTCATAGCAACAGTAAAAAATTGAAAGTATTGTAGACCAAAAAATAGCAAAATATTGACATAAAACACATACCCAGATGGAGACCCCTGTTGAGACATATTTCATGTATCCTTAATCGTTCTCTCTGAACACCACATGGTCCTTGAAGAAGAATCTCTAAGGCCTCAACATGCTGCAAAGGATAACATAATATTAACTGCCAAGGATGTCTTACACAGCGTTTCCACATGAAAGTTTCCTTCCGAAAAAAATGTTATACTAACATATCATATATTGATTATCTTAAAGCACAATTATGGATATACAGCAAAAGAATGTTTACATTATTATTTATGTTCAAGAAATAATGTGACTCTAGTGTCTACCGTTAAATAATAAGTGCAGAAGTGTGCGCTTGTTTGGCATAGCATAAATTTTAAGGAAACAGTCACTTATTTTTCCGAAGCTTCTTTTAAGAAACTGACAAAAATGAGTGATTATTTCTTCAAAATAAGATAAACCTAACACGCATAAAATTATAATGGTTTCCATGAGACAACCTGTTTTTTCATTTGGAGATTCCAATAAATAATAATAATAAAGTAGGATATACCATCATGCATACCGAAGCTATCAGACATTGGTGACTGTCTAAAACATTAGTTTCACATAAAGGGGATCAAGTTATTTTGAGAAAGCCAGAACAAGGCAACAAATAAAAAATGAATCATTCACAAGGCAAAAGAAATTTGTACAACAAGGAGAAAGATAATTTGAAGAACAAGTGTAAACATATAATTTTAAAGAGATATTGAAGGAAAATTTAGAATATTTTAGTAGAAGTAAAAATGGCCAATTTGGAATCCTAATATTTAAATACTTTGTGAGAACAATTGACTATTTATGTATGCTAAAGCCTATATTCTCATATAATAACCTTATTATATTCAATTATTAGTGTCATATAAGTACAGCTATGAAATAATCAAATATTTTGCCTCATGGCAAGCAAATGTTCAAATACCATCTTTTTATGATATAATGCCACTCAACATTTTGCCTTAATGCCAAGGGAATTTGGGTTACTATAGTTTTAAGCTGTCTTTCATGGGTAGAATTCAAATACTAAATACAAGCAACACGTGAGCAATCATAGTAGCATTCCAAAATCAAGCAGAAAAAAATGGAGATTATGGCCTTGACATGAAACATGATGGACTAAAATAGCTACATTACATGTAAAATTTCTAACAGCAAGGGAGCAACAGATGGCTAAGCCAGAATAATTTAATTTAAGAACATCTCCCATATTCTTCAAAAATGAGCAATTAACACTTCAAGATATAAACTCGCTTGTGTCTCTATAATTCCCTGAACCACACATTCCATATCCGCAATGCTCAGCTACATTAAACAAGAGATTTATGTATTATTTACACAACCTAACACTTGTGATAAATCCATCCAATATTTATACAAATATAACAGAGATAAAGCTTCTTGACCCATGTTTTACCATCACAAATATTAGTTTTTCCCAAATAGTGTTCAAAAGCACTTGTATTGGAATATGCAACAAATATTCAAACACCAGAATTCAAACCGACACAAAAAATGAACACACTGACTTAATACATTATCCATATCATTCCCATTGCTTAAAAGAAAGGAAAAAGAGTATAATTTCACAAACCATGATATAAAATGAATAAAAGAATCCTAGACAAGGGTTTTGTACACTCACATCACAGTTCACAAGTATCTATTTTGCTTTTTCAATTTCATTTTTATTGCAACATTATCGTTAATAGGAGTGGATGTAAGTAAGAATGAAAGGAATGCGGTGTGTTTGTACGGAGAATTTTAAAATTTAAGAAAAATAAAATGTATGATATTTGAATTACATGCAATTGAACTCTCTTCATTTTTCAAATGCTCTAATTAAATAAAGTAATTTAATTTTTTTTATTTTAATTTCTTTGATTGAATAGAATAATTCAATTTTCATCTAATGCAAATTTTTTAAAATATTTATTTAAAAATAAAATT
>JAMLFT010005215.1:0-17966 GCA_026544285.1 Pachyrhizus erosus | reverse complement strand
AAAATATATATAAGATTTAATTGATTATTTAATCAAAATATATATTTATTAACTATAATAATCTTAGTTATTATAATATATAATTATATAATTATATAATTATAAAATATGCTAATTATAAATTAAAAATTAAATTAATTATAAAACAATTTAGTGATGTTTCAGTGAAAAAAATCATTTGTGTTGTTACATGACAAAATTTTCTTTTTTATTTTTATAATAATAATAATAATTATTGATAATTGATTAAAATCATTAATAAAATAAAATATTTTTTATTATAAATCTAATTAATTAGTGTACTTATTATTAATTATTTATTATGATAATTAATTGTTTTTTTTTATTTGAGATTTAATAGATTAATTTGTTAATGTAATCAAAATTTATACTTATTATACACATCATATAATTATTTATATTTTAAAAAAAGAATTAATATGGTATTAACATTTGCATCCGATCTTTTAAAAAAAAAACATGTTCCTTCAAAAAAAAGAAAAACATGTGCCTTCAAAAAAAAAAAAAAACATGTGCATCTGTCTACGGTATAAGATATTGCTGTTTATAATTGATAATTAAGAATTAATAACTAATATAATTGTTAACTGATGATTTCATGTGAGTAAAACTTTTTAACCCTTTCGTGTGGAACTTCTGCCATCAAAAAGTAAAAACCCTAAGGCGGGAAGAGATGATGCCCAAACCCAAATTCATGGTCGATTCGGCTTACATTGAACAGGAGAGCCACATCGAAGAACGGGAGAAGCACAGGACACACGACGAGGGCATCAATCTGAAACCGCAAGGTGTTTAAGATGCACATTTTTTCTTTCTTTCTTTCTTTGTTTGTTTGTTTCTTTGTAGCAGTAATAATCTGTTGAAAGAGTTATAACTGGAATAATGTTTGTATAATCAAAAGGAAGTTTTGTAAAACTTTATAGACTCAGGTCTGGACAAGAGGGAAATAAACAGAGGAGATGTGGCTGAAATTGAAGTGAGAAGAAGTACAAAAAATGTCAAAGTTGATGGGATCAATGACTTGCCTGACGAAGTTCTGCTCCACATAATGAAATTTTTGGACACAAAAGATGCTGTTCGCACTTGCGTCCTCTCTAAACGGTGGAAGGACATTTCCAAACGGCTCACTGATCTCACCTTTCGTTGCCGCCTTTACAGCCGTTACGGTCATTGGGTTAGAATTTTTGAGAAATTTGCTTCATGGATTTTGTTTGGTAGAGATGATTCTTCTTCTCTACATAGTCTTATTATTAAGAATGCGATTGATCCTAAAGACGTAGATAGCGTCATTAGATATGCACTTTCTCACAATGTTCAGAAGTTGAAGATAAATCTAGTTTCAATCACCGGTTCCACTTTTGAGTCGCTCCCTACAATCTTTTGCAGCAAGTCTCTCACATTTCTTAAACTTTGTGTTAGTGGTCCACTTTATGTGGAGATAACACTTCCAGAATCTCTACACTTGCCTGCATTGAAAACATTGCATCTTAAAGGTATCAATTTTCCTGCAAGTGACAATGATTGTGTTGAGCCCTTTTCAAAGTGTCACCTGTTGGCTACTTTGGTCCTTAAACATTGTCCTTTGCATGATGATGCACGTGTCCTCAGTATATACAATTCTAGCCTTTCCAATTTGACAGTATGCTTTTCATATAAAGTAAGCGATTGCAAAATTGCGCTTTCTACTCCTAATCTTAGGTCTTGTACATTCATGGATTTTGCTAGTCACCAACTCTCCTCCACATGCAATCTTTCTTTGCTTGAAGAAGTACATCTTTTTGACTTGTGGCAAGGGACATCTTCAATCTTAATAACATGGCTGGAAGTGCTCGCTAATGTAAAGATATTGACACTAAATTCGGTCATCCTTCGAAGAGTACTGCCTGTAAGTTACTTTAGTATGTTTTTGTCTCTGTTTTTTTTTTTTTTTTTTTAATGTTTATAATGTGTTTTCCTTCATATGTCAAAATTTTTGCCACTATTTTGCATTTCAAAATATCCATTTAAGTATGTCTTCTATTCACTCTAATTTTGTAGGAGCTTTCAAATCCCAGTCAAATAAGACCTAAACCCCCATGCTTTGTTAGATTGAAGTTAGTGAAAGTGAGAAGGCCATTCCCTGCAGACATACCTAGCGAACAAGTAAGCAGTGTAGTGGAGTATTTGTTTGGTAACTCTCCGATGGAAGGATTTCAGTTTCATATCATAAATGGTTTTTGCGTAATATGATTAATTTTAGAAATGTCTATGATTAATTCCTCAGAGGTTTTACGTACGATCTGGTTTTTGCTTATTTAATGCTTCCCTTTCTTCCTGTCCTGGATGCTTTCTTTTTAAAGCAAATTATAAGTTGCTATATTATAAGTGTCTTTCTTATTATGCTTGTTATAGATTTTTTTTTTTTTTTTTTGGCATAACCAACGATGAAATTTAAATTTAAGAAACTGGCATTGGTGGGAAAAATGTGTTTTAAACATGAATATCTATTATTCTTTTGTTGTTGGAAAAGGATGGTATGTAAAATATTCTGTTTACCAAAAAGAATTGAGTCTGCTATAGAAAGTAATTTTTTTTCCTAGCAATCAATTTGAATTGCCATTGAATCTTATGCATCATATTTATTATAATCTAGATAATCCTTGAAGAACGAAACATCTGAAGAAAAAAAAAGGTCTTGTAACAAAGTGAAGAATCTGAACTGGCTTTGTTTGCTTGTGGAATCTGATGCATTGTCATTGATGAAAGTAGATTTCTTAAAACTCAAACATCAATAACTATGGCCATATTTGGGGTGGCTTTTAGTTTTATGTTTTAAAAATTTAAAAACAATAAGTTTTTAGTTTTTTTTTACTTTAGTTTTAAAATAATCTCAACCTTGAAAGTTTCTAATCTTATAATTAGTGTAAGAATGTGTTTATGATGTTGATGACGACAAATGGTTGTAATGTCAATGGTGATAAGGTTGATAGTGGTGGTTGGTGTAGGTGATGACTTTGGTGATGATTTTGGTGGCAATATTAATGTCAATGGCGACAATGTTGGTGATGTCAATGATAATGATAATATGAAATTGTTAATAAAAAGAATGTGTTTTTTAAACTATTAGTGAAATTCAATTCTTTTTGTTTAATTTTGAAAATAAATGAGAAATTAGTTTGAAATTAATTTAAAAAATTATTTTAGTTTTATTTTTATTAATATTTTTTTAAAAAAATTATATTTAAAAATTAAAAATTAAAAATTCGTAATTATCTTAAAAATATTTTAACCAATGACAAACAAACTTTACATAAAATTCAAGAAACCCAAATTGTAGATGTGATTACCGATACTAATAAGAATTACATTCTTTATATCCCAACAACTAATTGCTATTCAGATACTTATAAATGAAATTTATATAGAATAACGGAATAACTACCTTTAAAATAATGAATTTTGTTTGTTTAGTATGGTACTGGCATAAATTGAGAGTAATACCCATATATATGTATAATTTCTCCATAACTATCATCAAGTTTAGTTATTCTAAATTAAATAATGAAAAATGATGTTGCTAATGTTTCAAAGTACGCGAAACAGTGAACTTATGATAAAACCAGTGGTTAAACAAACTAAAAATAAGCAATGAACGAGACCATCCCCGTTTTTGAGATACATTTTTTTCAAACATTTGCGTGTTGTTAGTCTCAGGAAAATATTTAATATTAATATAGCATATTTTAAAATTTAAAATTAGATTTAAATTCACATGGTGTACAAATTTATTTAATTTATATAATTTTTATATTATATTTATTATTTATTTAAAAAATATATGTATATAATTAAAATAAAATTTTAAATTATTTAATAACACAATAAACATAATTATATTTCTATTGAAGATGATTAATTATATTTTTATTTGAAGAGATATTATTTTAAAAAATATTAAGTTTATTGAAATTTTATTATGATTTCTTTTGAAACATATGTATATAAATAATATAAATTTTTAGAGTATTTAATAATATGTTAAATAATTATTTAAAATTAAGGAAGATGATTAATTACATTTTTAATTAAAAAATTTAAAATTTTATGTCTATAAAAATTTATCATGCTTTGATTTTTTCTCCAACTAATAATAGTAATGCAATATTTATAATAAATATATAAATTAAAAATATATAAGTATAAAAATATGAACATATAACCATCCTAAACTATGTATTTGTTTATGTGATTGTATGTTATGTTAACATATATTTGATTTGTCTATTTATAATTAATATTTTTAATGTATTTATTGTAAAAAAAAATATATTTTTTTTAAATGAAGGGTTAAAAACATATTAGAATAGCGATTGAATACTGTGTGTGTGATTTTTAAAAGTTTTTTAACAATGTTTTTGGAAAGACAGAGCTTTAACAAAAATATTTCAAAAACAAATTTAGAGGTCTAAAATGTGAATGAAAGATAAATTGATGAAAACACTTGTTTTATACTCGTTCACTCAACTTGAGTTACATCAAGCTCTTCCTCAATTTTAGCAGTGTTCCACTAACCAAACAAGATTACAAACAAATATATAACTATTCAACTTCTAGCTTACTTAAGTATTCTGTAGGTCTTTTCTAGCACCCACTGCCTAAGTATTCTTTATGTCATTTCTAACTACAAACTTAATTTATCCCAGATTAAGCAACCTAAGTATTTTTCTCACCTTAAGTCACTTTTGACTTTCACATTATACGATGAAGCACTATTACAAACAACTTAGAGATAAGAATGTACAAAAATTAAGTATATATGTGCTTGGTCTCGAGAAGAGATCTTCAAAGTGTATTAAACGTAAGAAAGATTCTTAGATATTAGAGGTTCAAAAATCTTTTTTTGTCTTCACAACTTCAAGTATATATGTTGAAGATCAAGGCTTCAAGACGTAGATATTGGATTATTATATGATGCCAACTATGTAAAGATGTGACATTATATTGTTTGTTTAGAAAAAATAGGTTTGTGTATTCATATAACTATTATATGATTTAAAATTTTGTTAATTACAAATATAACAAAGTATTTTAACTATTTTAATCGATTAAAGAAGTGTCCAATCAATTATAAGAGTTAAAAGAACCTATAATCAACAATTTGAGCTTATGTAATTTATTATAGTTCGATTTAATAAATTACATATTGCCTAGAAAAATTGTATTTCAAATTACATTGATGTAACTGATTACACAATAAGAGTAATCAATTATATTATCAATCTTGTTGTTTATTTAGAAAAAAAAGGATCCATTTGATAGATTACACAATTCATAATTCATAATTGAATTATGTAATTTGTTACATAATTTGTTTAATCAGTTTTGAAATCAGAAAATTGTTTATAAAAATTCTTTTCTCTCAAACTCAAGAAGATGAATGAGAAAATTTAATTTTTCAAATACACAAGAACTTTTTCAAATCAAATTTTACTTTGAAATTCATAAGCTCTTAAAAGAAATAGATCAAAGTTGAAAGAAGGAATGATTGCATTCAAAGATTTGTCAAAGAATAGAGTCAAGAATAATCTAAGTGTGTAAAATCAAAATTTAATTTGGATGTTCTACACTTCTAAGGTGCATTCTAACCCATCAACTTTCTTTTTAGAATGTTTAATCTTAGAGGAGTTATAAGATTGAAAGATAAGAAGTTGGGTGTTTCTTGTTATTTTTCTTATAGGTTTCAAGAAAAGAGTATATAGAAATTGTGTGTGCATAATGTTTGTATTATAGATTTCGATAGTGTAAGAAGAGTTTGACTAGGGTTGTCATAGTAACATTGGATGTAGGCTTGAGTTTGGTTGAACCAGTATAAACCTTAGTGTTTATCTTTTTATCTCTCTTAAACTATTCTTTGGTTCATCAATCAAAAGATTTAGTAAATAATTTTTTTTCTATGAAAGAGATAAATAAACATAATTGGAAAAAGTCTTTTGTTGTGTTAAAAGTTTAAATCTTTGAAAGTTTTTGTTTTGAAAAAAAGGATAAGTTTATTCACCCCCTCTAAATTTCTTAGGCATATTCTACAATTGGCATCAAAGTTGGTTCCTTGAAAATTATTCAAGATTTTTTTAACATCTCTAAAGAAATGGTTAAAAATCAATTACTTTTTGTAGAAGGTGCATCTATCAACAAACCACCATTGTTTTGTAGCATGAATTATCCTTTCTAGAAAGTGAGGATGAAGATATTCATGGAGTTTGTTAATAGAGGCAGTTAGGTTGTAGTGGTAAATGGTTTTTCAATCTCTTTATACATGGTAGAAGGAAAAATGGTTGAAAACCTTTTGATCTATGGACCACAAGTGAAGTTAGAAAGGAAGAGAATGACTCCAAGGCTATGAATATTATTCATTCTTCCTTAAATTTAGGTGAGTTTTTCGTGATTTTTGCATGTACCACAATAAAGGAAATATGAGATTTAATTTAGATCACTCATGAAGGAACAATTGAAGTGAGGAAATAAAGAAAGAACTCTCTCATCAAGAGTATGAAACCTTTATAATGCTTCAAAGTGAAAACATTTGTGATGTTCCGAAGAGGTTTACTCATTATGAATCACCTTAAAGGTTTAGGGAAAACTTTTAAAGAAGAAGAGCTGAATGTCAATGTCCTTAAATCTTTAAAGAGAAAATGACAACCAAAGGTGACAACAATCCATGAATTGAAAGATTTAACAATAATGACTAATGCTGAACTCTTTGGAAAATTAAGAGAGTATGAACTTGATATTGCAAGATTGATTGAAGAGGAAGAGATACAAAAGAAAGGTAAAGGTATGACTCAAAAATCATCATTAGCCTTATTAAGTGAAGAAAGTGAAGAAGATGAAGTAGAAGAGTTAGGTGCAAAAAATCTTTCTCTTCTTGTTAGAAGATTTCAAAAAATTTTAAAGAACAACTCAACGTGCATACCTCCTCAATTTAAGAAAGTAATTAAGAAGAATGAATCAACCTCTACTTTCACTTGTTTTGAATGTGGAAAAGTTGGACACATCAAATTAGATTGTCCTATCTATCTCAAGAAATAATATAATGGACATAAGAAGAAAAAGGTTCTTGAGAAGAAAAGTAGTGCCTATATAGCTTGGGAAGACAATGCTTCTAGCTCCTCAAGCGAAACTAGTGAAAATTAAGAAGCAAATCCTTGTCTCATGGCAAAAAGCAATTCATAAAATATTGTAAGTAGTTCTGACTTGAATTATGAGGACAACTATGATAATCTGCTTGATGCCTTTAATGAAATGCACAAAAAGCTAAGGCTTTGGTTGTGTTTAATAACACTCTCAAGGGAAAGCTTAAATGACAATTAGGCCACATACTTAACCAATTCTCAGAAAGTAGAAATCTATCCAACCTACTCGTAGATGAATCATCATCTTTGTACCATGTAAACTTGCATCCATATAATGGAAAATCAACAACTTCAACCTTCTCTATAAGTTTTCCCAAATACCATTATCTCATCTTTTATAAAAAAATTGACCATTCTCTTTTCTCTCTTTTTCACAATTAGTGGTATTAAAACCCCCCATAAAACACCACCTAGTCATCCCATATCATTTTTATATTTCACTATTTCTTCCCACACTTCTTTCTTTCTTTATAAATCACATAGAGCATATACATACATAAGAGCCACCAAAATGTTATCCTTTCCCTAACTTCCACTTATCCCCACACAACACGAACCATATCTGATATCATTAAAAAGAAACAAATCTTTTCTCCATATTACCAAAATCCCTCCAGCCCTCCCTTTTGCTTCCTTATAAGTATATCAAAATTCTTTGTACCCCATAACAAAGCACATAACATATAATCAATTTCCACTTTGTTTCTCGTAAGCATAAAATATTTGGCCTATGCTTTACTACCAAACTCTAAATCACTTTCTTCTATAGCCTTCCTCCAAGGCCTCTAACATTATACAAAATAGTATTTATTTATGAGCACTATAAACATTCTCTTGCCCTTCCCCCTTTATTCGTTATGCTTGCAACTAGATCTCTACTTTTTAAAGAAACTAATTTCTTCAAAATCTCCTCTTCTAATTTAACTCCAAGCACCCCCACACCCTTCCCAAAACCCCAAACCTTTTTCTACCAACTCTCTACCTTCAAAATACAACATACATTTATATTTTTCTTCCTCTTCTAATTCTTTTTGTTGGACACTAATTTCTCCCACACCTTCACACCCCCTCCCAACTACCTCTTTAAATTACTCCCACGTCTCTAAAAATTGATTCCCTAAACCTTTGTTGCACTTGGTACAAAACCTCACTCCATCAAAATCACTTCCATACCAAACATCTATGTCTTGTAATCTCGCCACATTTTCCTTTTCCTTTCCTTAAAAATTTCTTTTTATAAAATTTTTCCTTTGAAGTGCCACCAATCCAACTTTTGTAATTAACTTCATACCCATTGACTCACTAGGTAATTCCACATTATTATGAGTTACATTCCTAAGTTGTGAACCTTCCACCGCCACACACAAAGTTTTGATCCCACCAATCACATTTGTTACAATGGATTCACACAAAACCAAATCGCCACCTTCCATATTTTTGCCAACATCCTTATCTTCTACACTTACCACTTCATTAATGCCATCAAATATTTCATTAAATTATTGATTCAAACTTTTTTCACCATATTAATAACATTTACAATTGTAGTCTAAATTAAGACCCTTGCCACATCAAATTTTTTTAAGCATGGTATTATGTTCCATGGGTACAAAGGTACCAAATGTTCCAATCAAAAACTCAAAAAAAACTTGTATTTCACACATGTAATGACACTTCTTAGCATCTGACCCACACATATCGCTCCCTTAGCACCTTAGTAGGAGACCATGTATTGATTTGGTAAAAAAATTTCATACATAATCTTTCATTTCATGAATTAATTCCTCTAATTTCCCCCCCTTCATTGGCTTGAATAACACCATATCACCCCTTAAATGATTAACAGTCATAGTGTTCAAACCTTCAAACGATAATTAAACGTACAAGTTATGCATTGTCTCTTGATGATGAACTCGCCCAACATAACACTTTTGCAACCAAAACATATCCTCTCCTTCACATCATATGATAAAACCCTTTAATCACATTCAACCGACTTCAATTTTGGATCTTCCTGAATTTAATTTTTGGTATGTTACTCCATCTTTGTCTTCTTTCTCACCACCTCAACATAAAGTCTCCCATCCTTCCTAACATCAGCTTGCACATGCCTATTACCACTATATTGACACAAACGAAAAAATATTAGCACCACTCACATTCCTTTCAAATCTCATTAGATTAACACGAAGATTAAAAGTCCCAACCCATATTTGATCTAATTTCCTCTCCATTTTATTTGCATTCTCCACTTTAATAATCCTTACAAAACCAAACTTTTGTACATGCTTATCTTGCTTCACTAGAATGAACACATCCACAACCTTTCCCTAACATTGAAAAACCTTCCTCACCACCTCCACATTAAAACCTTATGGAAAATTTGTGAAAAAGAAAGTGTGATGACCTTGTTTTGTCTTGTCCTTTACAATATCCAATCCTTTATTTTTCTTCCTTCATTGATTCACTGTGATCCATTCTCCCTCAGTCCTACTCTTTTATTTTTATCTTTCCCCATGTATTCCCCTCCTCATCCCTTTTTTTACTACTTTTAGAGTCTTTAACAAGACTCTTATGATGATAACAAAATCGCAATGACATCATTTCACTCCACACTTGTTCTTAGTCCTATTGTTTCTCCTCTTCACTTGCACGACTCCTCTTCAACATATACTTCTCCAAGAAGAAACATAGTCACACGTCTTAAGTCATGGAAGCAAATCAATGTTATCGAAGAAGATGGGCTTTTTCTCTAAGGAATAATCACTACCATAGGCATCCTTGTCAATGTTACTTTCTCACCTTTGTTGTTGGATATCTGGTTCTTTTCTTGCTTATCCTTTAGGAGGCTAGTAGACCCATGATGCCCAAGATCTCTATAAAAGGCATTTTTCATTTTATCTTCACTTTTAAATTTTTGGTTTGAGTGTTTTAGGATGGAAAATGAGGTGGGTATTGAACAAGTTTGGATTTTCAAAATGGAATCTAAGATTGATCGTGTTTAAGTGTTCATTTTTTGGGTAAAATATGAATTATGACTTGATCATTTTTTCAATTTTAGGATAAATTATGAAGTGAGTCTTGATCAATTTGGCATTTTTTAAGATGAAATATAAATTAAGTATTAATCAATTTTTCATTTTTAGAATGAAATATGAATTAGGCTTTGATCAATTTTATGTATTTAGGATAAGATATGAGCCATGTCTTTATGAATTTCAAATTTTTAGGATGAAAATTAAATTGGCTTTTGATTTATTTTTTATTTTTAAATGAAATTCAAAGTGATTCTACTTAATGATTTGGATTTTTTGGACATTTTGCAGAGCATAAAGTTTGATAATGTTAGAGTATAAGTTGTTTTAAATTCAACTAGGGTGGTCACTGATATGATCATACATTTTTTGGAATCCATGTTACACAACACCCATGGAACTTTTCTATCCAATCATAGCACTAATGATATGACATCTTGTCTGCCACATCATCATTTAACAAAATCAAACTAATGATGGATAAAAAAGTCGAATATAAAAAAGTGTGAGATACTAAAATACAAAATAGATAATTTATATAGTAAAATAATAAAAAAAAACTATTTTATAAGTATGAAAAACATATTTAAACCTAATTTAATTCATGAAGTTTTTATTGTACCTGACCCTAACCTATATTTTTTAGTCTATCAAATTCTATTTTGAAATATTATATAAATCGTTATATCTTAAGTTTTTGATCTAGATGAATTAGGTTTATTTAATTGAGTCATAATGATATCTGACATAACCTAAGAAAGCTATTAGAATAATTTTCATCACACCTAGTTTGCAAAGAGCTATAAGTGATTCAATACAATGAAGGATAGTTAAATTTCAAGGCATTAATCATCTTCCTCCCAAGAAAAGGTAAAAGGTAGCATGAAACCGAACAATAAAGGATGAATATGGTCAATACTCAGTAGATGATGTAACTACAAAAGTTGCAGACATTATGCTAATATAATAGCATCTCTAATTTTGAAAAGGCAAGCCACTAAAAAAATCCTCCCTAAAAGAAAAATCTCATACAATTAGTGGGGAAATTGGAGACAAAAAACACTAACTTTTGTCTCTCCTTCCCTTCTAATAAGTTCATATACCAACCTTGAAAAATCATATTTTAGTCATCCTACTTTTTTTTTCCCTTTTGTCATCCTTTTCCTTTTTCATAAATATATTTTTTGCATTAACTATTAATTGAAAACTAAATCTAAAACTTCATAATCATTGTCACATGTTTACGTATTGTAGACCCTCCTAGCATAAGTATTGTCCAAATAGTCCATAAACTAAATAACAACATTGACACCCCTTATTAAGGAGAATCCACACTCAAATTTGATATTCTTCTATAAAATCATCCAAATAAATACACCGATTTCCTATCTTTATAAAGGTAATTACCACCCTATCCAAACCAATACACCAAGTAACAAGCCATCCTTAATAAGTGAATTATACCGGGAGGTAACCAGGGCTTCCACATGGAACTAAGTTACATTTTCAAACTGCTGCATGATACTCATCTATAGTTTGTTTAATTGCATCCAACTGTGAGATAATAAATTCCACTTTCTTGTATCAAATCCCATTGGCTATTATTGAATCATACTCACCTTTCTAAAATGGACAATATTAAAAAGTGTCTATTATTGAACCACCCAAATATCCACTGGTTTGATCATCAAATTCATGATGATAAAGTCAAACAAGAGTAGACTCTATTGATCATAAGTTCACTGTTTCGCTTACTTTGAGAAGTTAACATTATTTTTCATTAGTTAATTAAGGATAACTACTCTCTATAAGTTAGCTATCTAGATTCAGATTATCTAGATTATAATAAATATGTTGCATAAGACTTCAATGACAATTCAAACTGATTGCCAGGAAAAAAAAAATTACTTGCTATCGCAGCCTCAATTCGTTTTAGTAAAGAATATTTTACTTACCATCCTTCTCCAACAACAAAAGAATAATAGATCTTCATGTTTAAGATACATTGTTCTCATTAAATTTAAATTTTATCATTGTCATGCCAAATAAAAAAAATCTATAACAAGCATAATAAAAAATTATAATTTGCTGTAGGAGAGCATCTAGGACAAGAATAAAGGGATGCATTAAATAAGCAAAAACTAGATAGTATTTAAAAAGTCAGAGGAATTAAGCATAGCCATTTCAATAATAACTTTTTATGACATGAACTCCTTTCATCGGGGAGTTACAAAACAAATACTCCACCACTCCGCATACTTGCTCCCTAGATATGTCTGCAGGAAAGTCCTTTCTCACTTTCACTAACTCCAATCTACCAAAGTACGGGGGTTTAGGTCTCATTGGACTAGGATTTGAGAGCTCCTACACATTTAGGGTGAATAGAAGACATACTTAGATATTTTCAAATGAAAAATTTAGTGGCGAAAATTTTGACATACAAAGGAAAACACATTATGAGCATTAAAAAAATAGAGGCAAAAACATACTAAAGTAACTTACAGGCAGTATTCTCCGAAGGATGTCCGAATTTAGTGTCAATATTTTTACATTAGTGAGTACTTGCAGCCATCTTATTAAGATTGAAGCTGTCCCCTGCCAGAAGTCAACAAGATTTACTTCTTCAAGCAAAGAAAGATTGCATGTGGAGGAGAGTTGGTGACTAGCAAAATACATGAATGTGCAAGAACTAAGATTTGGAGTACAAAGCACAACTTTGCAATGTTTTACTCTACATGAAAAGCGTATTGTCAAATTGGAAAGACTAGAATTGGATATTTTGAGGAGCGGTGCATCAATATGCAAAGGACAATGTTTAAGGATCAGAGTAGTCAGCAGGTGACACTTTGAAAAGGGCTCAGCACGGTCATTGTCACTTGCAGTAAAAGTGAGACCTTCAAGATGCAAGGTTTTCAATGCAGGCAAGTATAGAGTTTTTGGAAGGGTTATCACCGAATAAAATGAACCGCTAACACAAAGCTTAAGAGATGTGAGAGACTTGCTGCAAAAGATTAAAGGGAGCAACTCAAAAGAGGAACCGTTGATTGGAACCAAATTCATTTTCAACTTGTGAACATTGTGAGAAAGAGCATATTTAATGAGGCTATCCACAACCATGCTATCTACCTTTTCAAGTTCAATCCCATTCTTAATAACAAGACTAAGTAGGGAACAGGAGTCATCTCTACCAGACAAAACCCAAGATGCAAATTTTTCAAAATTTCTAACCAAGCATCTGTAATAGCAACAAAATCTGAGATCAGTGAGCCTTTTGCAAAGATCCTTCCATCTTCTAGACAGGATGGAAGTCCGAACAGCATCTTTTGAGTCCATAAATTTCATTATGTGGAGCAGAACATCGTCAGGCAACTCACTGATCCTATCAATTTTGATATTTCTTTTGCTTCGCCTCCCTTCAATTTGGCCAACATCAACTCTGTTTCTTTTCCTCTTTGTGATACTTTCACCTAAAAGGTTCCACAAAACTTGGTTTGGATCATCCAAATATTGCTCTAGTTACAACTTTTTCAACAGATAATTACTTATCAAAGCGAAGAAAAAAAAATTGTGAATCTGAAATACCTTGTGGCTTGTGATTGATGCACTCGCGGTGTGCCCTGAGCTTCTTGTTCGAAGAGGCCATCTTCTCTGGTTCTCCGATTTGGCTCTTCAGTTCTATTTAAACTGAACACGTCCCGCCTTCCCGATTTTACTTTTGACTCTGAATTATTAAAAGATCAGATCGACAACCGTTTTATACATTACGAATTTAATAGTTATATCTTTTCTTTCAGATTTTAATAACTAAATTTTAAAATAATATATTGTGATATGCTTTACTTTTTAAAAATAATATCATTATAACTAATTTTTAAAACAACATTGTGAATATTTTAATAGTTTGTATAATATATTGGTTATTTTAAAAATTAAAAGATATCTTTTTAGTTTATCATATATATTCATCATTGATTGTATTGATTAAATTGATTATATAATTAATTTTAGTAATGATATAATGATAAAAATAAAGATTAGTAGGTTTTTTTTTCCATCTTTTATACAAATTCAAATCACATAATAATCATACAAAATAGATTAAAAGATTATTAATGTAATTTGTAATATAATTTATACTCCGATTTAAAATATTTTAAAAATAATAATTTTGTAAATTAATTTAAAATTTAATAGAAAAATTACGTTTAATTAATGCATATAAATTAGACTCAATCAAATTTGTAATAATTTAAATTTATTTTTATTTTTAAAATAAGTGAATATTATATTTAATGAATTGAACTTCTTGAATTAATTATATAATTTAAAAAATATTAATTAAGCTAATAATATATATTTTAAATTAGTTTCATGCATAACCATTTATCAGATTAATTAAACTTAATAAATAATTAAATTTCTCAAATTAATAATATTTTTAATATGTTTTTAAAAATAGTAAGTGGATAATATATATTTTTAAATCAGGTTTATGCTCAACTTTTGATTGAACCCAATCAAATTTAACAAACTTAATTACATTTGATTATTTATAAAATTATAAATTTATTTTAATTTTAACAAAATACCTAAAAACATTATTTTAATTATTGTTATTATTATTCAAAAAATATTATAAATTAAAATATATATTATAAAAAAATACAATTTATTAAAATTTTTGCTTATGTGTTACGTTCTAATACTTTTTTTTTTCATTTTTTCCCATCTCTTATTTTTGTTATCATTAATAAATTCTTGCTAAAATATTTACAATCTTTTTATACAGTAGGCATTAAATATATTTATATCTTTTCTTTTAGATTTTAATAATCAAATTTAAAATAATATATCGTGATAAGTTTTATATTTTAAAAATAATATCATTATCAATAAAATTTAAAATAATATTTTATTAAATTTTATAATATATTTTTATTTTAAAAATTAAAAGATGTTTTTACATTTTATCATACATATTAATTATTGATTATGTGACTAATTTTAACAATGATTAAATGATAAAATCAAATATTTGTAGGTTTGTCTGCCATTTTTTATAAACCCAAATCACATAATAATAGAAAATAGATTAAAAGATTATTAATGCAATTTATTATACAATTTATACTCTAATTTAAAATATTTTAAAAAAATTAGTTTTGTAAACAAATTTAAAATTTAACAAAGAAATTTCATTTGATGAATGCATATAAAATAGACTCAATCAAATTTGTAACAAATTAAAATTAATTTTATTTTTAAAATAAACTAATATTATATTTAATAAATTAAAATTTTCACATTAATTATATAATTTCAGAACATGCCACCTCAAACAAACCATATTCATCACACTAAAAAAAGCCAATAGAACCACCCAGATAAATTGATAGAGAGTCTCGGTAAACAAGATTTTATTTAATCACCTCTGGCAACAAAGGTGAGTGTGGTATTGAAATTATGAAAAGTGTGAATGTGTTGAACTAGATGAATGGATGAGTTAATGAGTCTACAAAGACTGATGGGGTGGCGAGTCTAAAAAAAGTCAATGATTTGTGAGACCAAAGTGCTTGTGGTTGTAGGAGTTGATGAGTTATGGCTAGAGAGCCTGATATTGAGATGAGGACACGATGACTATGTTTATGTGATAGTCGATGAAGGAGAGTTTTGTCCTTGTGATGAGTCAATAGTGTTAGTACCAGTGATTTGACTAAGATTCGGTCGCAATGGTGATGGAGGTAGCTGACGATGGATACGATAAAATTGTGTGTGAAGAATTTAAGATGGAGATTGCATGGGTTGACTACAGAATGGTACTTGAGGAATGTCCGTAGGCTTAAAGAGTCTTAGGGGGTTGTGTTAAGGTGTCAAGTTGTGATAACTTTAAGGGCAGAGGGACTCATGTGACCGGCTTGGCGTTCCTGACGAATACAGAGTATTACCATGGTTGATCGAGAGTATCCTAATTCAAGTACCAAACAAGATATGTACTCCCAATCGTCACCCAAAGCAAATAATGATGAATATAAGTTATGTAAGACCTTTGTGACTTGGAAGGTCAAGAGGCATTGTGGGTCCAAAAATACGTCTAATAGTGAAGTAAATAGGACACAACAGTGAGAATAAGAGTAAGTGAGTGCGTCTTGTACATGTGATTGTGGACTCATTTTGGATGGAGGGCTCACTCCTTACATCCCCATTTTTTCTCAAATACTAATGTCGAGATTTACCAGTCGATCTTGCACCTAGCAGTGTAGTCCATCGAGGGACAGTGGGTCCACGACCGACTATAGGAGGAAGATTCATTTGAGAGATCTACACAGAGGAAGGATAATATAGCTCACAGGGTAGATATATATGTGTATGTATGTATATGATAGAATTTACTACTATTGCTCTGACTAGGATACTATGTATGGATAGACTAGGTCATTTTTTTATATGAGCATTGTAAATCCTCTTTTGAAAAACTTAATGTTTTTTGCATTCCTAGTTTGTATATTGACACTCCTTGAGTACTATGATTTCGATGACTATTATATGAATGAATTGCACTAATATTGGTAAGAATTAGTCTAATGAATCTCTTATATATGTGGTTTATTATCCTTCACATTATATTTTATACGTTTAAAATCAATTTAGCTAAAGTTTCATTGTCTTATACACGCTTATGAAAATAATATATTATTGCAATTCTTATCTAGCTAATAAAAGTTTTATGAAGACTTGTGTAGACTATTTCTTAAATGTTAAACTCTTTTTGAAAATCTTTTCTTTTAAAGACGTTTATTTTAGAAGTTCTAACAAAGTAAAATTTGTTAATAAGAAACATATGAAAAAATGACTTTGTAAAATGTCTGAAGTTATAATAAAGGAATCCAAATAATTTAAGATGAAGGTTAATGTGTTTTATAAAAGGGAAGATAATTTGAGGTGTCACAATAATAATATTAGTTTTAAAATATAAAACTTATCACAATATATTATTTTCAAACTTGATTATTGAAATCTGAAAGAAAAGATATAAATATATTAAATGCTTAATATATAAAAGGATAAATATTTTAATAATAATTTATTAATGATAATAAAATAAGGAATGAGAAAAAATAAAATATAAACCCTTTCGATGTATGGGTGAGTTGAGGGTAAAGTAATTTTTTTAAAATATGTTAAAGAATATTAATAATTTTTTAATTTTTTATATTACTAAAAAAATAAATCAATTAAATTTTTGCAATAAAAAACTTATTCATTAATGAAATTAATAGAATATAATTAAATAGACTTATTTTTAGTACAACTATAAATTTAATTTTCAAAACATTTTCTTGAATTAAATTTTTTTATAGATAAATTAAAGCACATAACAAAAATCAGAATAAACAAATTAAATTTAACTAAAAAAAGTCACATGTTATTATATTAAAACTATTTTTATGGAATTTATTAATTTAATGTTCTATAAAAAAATATTGAAAATAAAATTAAATAAGTGAATAAAAAAATATAAAATTAACAAAAAATATTTAGATGATTAAATATCATCTGAAGTTTAGATATCATATTCATTTGTGGTAAATTTGCTATGACTTTAAAGTATTTAATGTTGGAGAGAGATATTTTTTAATATTTTG
Source organism: Pachyrhizus erosus (assembly GCA_026544285.1). NCBI lineage: Eukaryota > Viridiplantae > Streptophyta > Magnoliopsida > Fabales > Fabaceae > Pachyrhizus > Pachyrhizus erosus. Next base: position 98 of record JAMLFT010005215.1, on the reverse strand, counting down.
AAAGATAAATTATAATACATTAAAAAATATAAATTATAATTAAACTTAAAAAATTAATTTTTATTATAATTTTTTTAAATTTTTTTTTTCAAATATTA
>JAMLFT010005214.1:0-17970 GCA_026544285.1 Pachyrhizus erosus | reverse complement strand
TTTAAGCTATCAAGAAACAATGTCAAGACAACTTAATTATATTCGACAATGAATTTTTTAATAGAATTAGGTTCAACCAAAATGACTTTGGTTCAAAATTTGATATGAATAACCAATGTTTTGTGTTGAGTTAATCAAATTAGTACATTGAATTCAATCCATTTTTACACCGCCTAATTAATTTCATACAACTTTGACCCAAGGAGGCTACAACGCTATAAGAAATATTAGTTTTAGTAATTGAATTTTGTCATTGACTTGTACCAATTATAATTAATGATGAATTTAGTCACCAATGGACATTCTAGCCAAAAACTAAATTAAAATATTCGCAATAAAATTTGCAACTACTTGGAATTTAATGGCAAATCATGAGATACCTAAAAGTTTTCTCTTTTTCTTTTTTTCATTTCTCTATTTATATGCATAACTTATTAGATTTTTCTCATGTTCCTCTTTGTTGAACTCAAAACCATGGTGTTTAAGGGTATACAAAATTCCACACAACATTGGTGTTGTAAATATTCTAAAAAGTTTCAAGTTTAACATTGAGTAGTTTAACCTACCTTAAAGTGTATATATACAAATATGCGGTAAGATAAGTTAAATTAGTTAATAGAAGACATGAGTCTTGCACATATAAGATCGAGCCTTGTAGACTTGATGTATTACAAACCATTTAATTCATCCTTTACGAACAAGTAAATAGGACCATTGATTTTTTTTATGAAATGTTTTTATTATATATTTTTGTGAAAGTATTTTTTAAAATTATATCTTACCTGCAAATGTATATTTTAACAATTTTTTATTTAACTTGGTCTCATTTATGTTTTCGCAAAAATTTTGTTTACATTAATTTAAACTGTTTTAAATATTTTTTATTACCATTATAAAGTGTTTTTAATAGACTTTATTGTATATTATTTCTAGTATAATAAATGTTAGTTATATGATTTCATTCTTGAAAATAATATGACTGTTGTGAGTCATCTTGTGCCTATAAAATGAGTTATTCTTCATCTCTTTTAAACATACAAAAACTTCTTATCTTTTATCTTGATTCTTTGTTATCAAAGCTTTGTTTTCCAATTTTTTATTTTAGTTCCTACGGTTCTATTAAATCCTAGGGGATTTACGCTCTACGTGGATAAGTCCTTGAGAATAGTATATTTAATACACGTCTCAAGTCAAACCTCGTCATCGTTTCACTGCCAATCAGTCACGATAAACAACAACAATCTTAAGGATTTAACAATTAACCACATGGACGAGGATGAATGTGCTCAAACCTGTTGTTGCCCCTATCAACTATGCTATATTGTTCTTGAACATCTCTAAAATTGAAGTGTTTGAAGGACAATATTTTTGTAGATGGCAGGGGTAAGTCTACGATGTTTTTAACATGAGTGAAGTTGTTTTCTCCCTTACGGATCCCAAACCGCAACCTCCTATAGACATTAAAATAATTAACAAGTGGATTTTTGCAAATAAGGTATGTCATCATACTATTCTCATTATGCTTTCTAATGAGTTTTTTTTTAATGTTTATTGCTCTTACAAGGAATCGAAGACCATTTGAGATTTGATGATCCTCAAATACATTGTTAAGGATATTGGGAGGAAGAGGTTCATTATAGGAAACTACTACTGCTGACTATGAAGACATTAGAATCTAAATCAATTAATACCATAAGAAAGTAGGGGACTTGAAGGTGAAAAATGGTATTCTCCCTAAAGACTTCGTCACAAAACTACGAGAAGTCGCCATAATCATGGGCAGACTACAAGCAACAATCAAAGCATAAGCACAAGAATAGGCATAAGCAAACACTATTAGACCTCATCACTCACATCATCATTAAAGATACCAACAGGATGAAGATCATTGCTGCAAGGGAAAAGGCTATAGCAACAAGGGAAAAGGCTATAGCAACAAGGGAAAACATGGTAGAACACAAACCAAACCAAAACCAAAAGAGGTATGATCAAAGACGTTATGATCACAATAAAAAAGATTACCCATATGCCACTAATTCAACCTTCAAGAAAAAGGGTTTTTGTTTTGTTTGTGGAAAGCTAGTTCATCATGCACCTTAGTGAAAGCAACATGTTATGAGAAACAAAAACCTCCTAAGCCCAAAGCTAACTTGGTTGAGGATGAAAGAGATTACATTATTGTTATAGTCGTTTCTCAAGTAAACATTGTGACCAATGTAAGTAAATGAGTGGTAAACTCTAGGGTACCAGACATATTTGTGGAAACATAAATGCTTTTACCTCCTACACTTTTGTGAGGGATGGAGAAGAACATTTTACCTTGTTGATTCTAGTACTACTCTAATTTTTGGAAAGGGAAAGGTTCTTTTGAAACTCATATGGAAAGACTCTAGCTTTGAGTGATGTGCTACATGCGTCCTAATGTGGTCATCATGAGACCCATGATTAATAAGAGCAAGCCCAAGCCCATGACGAGCAGGATCAGGACCATGACCTAATTCAAGACTTAGGTGAACTCATGACTAAAGGAAAACTTAGAAATGCCCAAAAGGCATTACAACATAAGATGACCAATTTATTTGAGGCCCAACTGTCAAAAGCTTAAAACTAGGAAGATTATATGTATAATATGCTTGGAGAGTTAGGAACTCCAATTAGGAGATTTAGTTCTTTTTCTATTTGTTTAAGTTCTAAAGTTTGTTTAGTAAAAGACGTTGTAAAAATAAAAAGAATTTGCTCAGTGTTAGGATTAGAACCCAAGACCATAAGTATAATATACCCGCACTTATCCATTGGGGCAAACTAGTTTTGCATGTGATATTGAGATTTTCATTTTATTTTATTTACTTCCAAATAAGACAAACCCATAAACTAAATTTGTAGTAAACCTTTTGGGAATTCAAAATAGGAAGATTATGATTGATTGATATTCTTTGTGAGTTTTAACTCTATTAGGGTTCTTCCTTGCATCTATTGATCTTATTAAGAATTATTCTGTTCTTGTGGCGATTCTCCTTAGGCTTATCAAACAATCTTGTTTGTAGCGTCTTGCCTTTCAAGTTTCTTTGTTTTTATTTTCAAAGGTCCCAATTTTAATTGATTCCTAAACTCTAACCCTTAAATTATGAATTTCTTGTTTCAATTTTTCTTTGGAATCTTATCATTTGGTATTGAAAGCAAGGTTTAGAGTGGTAGTGTTCACCATCATGTTCACATGTATTGTTCTTCGTCCTGTTCACGTGCACTGTTCACATGTACTGTGTATCGTCATTGCTCATCATCATTATTTATTTTTGTTCATCGTTATTGCTTTGAGTTTATGATCTTTCAATTTTGGAACAAATATTCTAGACAGAAAAGAAAGAAGTTAAAAAAAAGGTCTACAATTTTTCAATTTTGAAACAAATATTCTACCAAGTAAAGAAAAGAGCAAGATAGAAAAAAGAAGTTTAATATATATATATATACATATATATAACAATTGTTCTTCTTTAAATTCAATGCATAACACATGTATGATAAAATTCCTACGTATCAAGTGTCTTCTCTAATCTTTGTTTTCCCATACACTTTGCATTTGCCTTTCTTATTTATCAGTAGTGAAATTGTTCTTTGCTACTTCTCTTTTGTGGTGCTAAATTCTATTTTAACCTTTTTTATTGCTACCTTTAAAGGTGATTTTTTTATTATAGATTGGTTGATTCTTATAAGAACCCTTAGTTAGAGAACGAGTAAAAAAAGGCAAGAGTGAACATTTAAAGAAAAGTTATTATCGTGTGAAACACGAGTGGAGTGTAACTATATGAGGAAAGTGTTGTGAGGTTTAAATTTTGTTGTTATTTCTAAATTGTTTGCTTAAGTATGTAAGGAGAAACACCATCAACTGGACTTTCACAAGCATAAATGCAAGCCTTAACTCAACATTTAGAGAGGCTAATGAAGCAACAAAGTGATAGGCTTCATGAGAGACTGGATCAAATAGAGCAAGAACAACAAGAAAATCATCAAAACCTAAAGGGAGTTACGAGGAGAAGAAGAGAGAATGAAGGAGAACAAAGACAACTTAGACTTGAAGGGATGAAACTAAATATTCCCTTATTCAAAGGGAAGAGTGATCCAAAAACTTATTTGGTGGAAACAGCTAAATATTCAGATTATGCCTTGATTTGGTGCAACAAATATCAAAGATAGAGAGTTCGAAATGAAAAACCTATGGTTAGTCTTAGACAGAAATGAAAAGGGTCATAAGAAAGAGATATGTGTTTACAAGTTATAATAGGAGTATGGAGGAGTATTTTAAGGAGATGGAGGTGACCATAATTATGGTTGCCAAAATCAATGAAGAAAATGAAGCTACTATGACTCAATTTTTGAGTGAGTTAAATCATGATATTAGGGATATTGTGGAGTTGCAATAATATGTTGAAATTGATGATTTATTGCACAAGGCTATCCAAGTATAACAACAACTAAAGAGGAAGGGAACCATGAGGATGACCTCTAACAACAACAATAATAACAATTAGAGAGATAAAGTCATGAGGGATAAGGGGGCTTCATCAAGTCCATCCACGTCTTCACATGGGAAGTCACCTATGAGGTCCAATACCTCACCCCCTAAAAGGAAAACAAGTAATGTGAAGTGTTTTAAATGTTTAGGGAGATGACATTATGCTTTTGAATGCCCAACCAAGAGGAATATGATTTTGTTACCAAAAGATGATATAGATAGCGAGTCTTCTAGTGAAAACGAGGAGGAAGAATTCACAAAGGAAATAAGTGTCATGGAAGGTGACTTTTTTAATTAGGAGACTCATGGGAAGCCAAATTCAAGTCTTGGACCAATCTTAAAGGGAAAATATTTTATACACTAAATGTGCCATCCAAGGGAGGATTTGCTTACTTATAGTTGATGGGGAAGCGACACTAATGTAGCTAGTTCTAGGCTAATTACCAAGTTGAATTTGGAGATAAAACCATACCCTAGGCCATACAAACTTCTATGGCTTAGTGAAGATGGATAAATAGTCGTGAGCAAGCAAGTGGAGTTGAATCTATCCACAAGACCCATGATCAACAAACCAAAGCCCAAGCTCATAATGAGAAGGATCAAGACTATGAATCAATTCAAGACTTAGGTGGACCCATGACTAAAGGCATACTAAGAAAGGCTTAGGAGGGATTGCAACACAATGTGACCAATTTGTTGGAGGTCCAACAATCAAAAGCTCACGACTATGAATATTACATGTATAACATGCTTGGAGAGCTAGGAAGTCCAATTAGGAGATTTAGTTCTTTTTCTATTTTTTTAAGTTCTAAAGTTTGTTTAGTAAAAGATGTTGTAAAAATAAAAGAATTTGCTCAATGCTAGGATTAGAACCCAAGACCATAAGTATAATATGACTGCATTTAAACATTAGGGCAAACTAGTTTTGCTTGTGATATTAAGATTTTTATTTTCTTTTATTTACTTCTAAATAAGGCAAACCCATAAACTAAATTTGTATTAAAACTTTTGGGAATTTATAATGGCAAATTATTATTGATTGATATTCTTTGTGAGTTTTAGCTCTACTAGGATTCTTTCTTGCATCTGTTGATCTTATCAAGAATTTTTTCGTTCTTATGGCGATTCTCCTTAGGCTTATCAAACAATCTTGTTTGTGGTGTCTTGCCTTTTAAGTTTCTTTGTTTTTATTTTCAAAGGTCCCAATTTCAATTGATTCCCAAACCCTAACCCTTAAATTCTGAATTTCTTGTTTCAAGTCTTCTTTGGAATCTTATCATGTCCACTGTTAGAGTTAATCTTGTTTTTGTGGCACTATTGGGGAAGGTTGAAATTAAATTGTCCTTTGAATATGACAAGATTGTAATGCAAAGAATAATGTATTTGTGGATAATGGGTGTTATGATCAAGGACTCTTTGTACTCAACATTTTTTAAATTATCAATAAATATGCTTCATCTTTTGCTTAAATGATTGATTTGTATGATATGTGGCATGCTAGACTAGGATATTTGAGTTTCTCATATGTTTTCAAAATGAAAAACTTAGGAATAATTAAGTTGTATGATAAAAAAACTATCAAGTATAAGATATGTGTTGAATAAAGAATAACCAAAAAGATGTGTCACCCAGAGCATTGTGAATTTAAACCTTTAGGCTTAATTCACAATTTAGTAGACTTAAAAACAATCCATGACTAGAGGTCAAAGTTACTTTGTAACATTTATAGATGATTTCTTTAGATACACTAAAATACATCTAATCAAAAATAAACATAAAGTGTTTCATATGTTTCTTATATATAAAGCTGAGGTAGAAACCCAACTAAATAAGAAAATAAAAAGGGTTAGATTCGATAGCGAAGTGAGGACATTTTCTTCAATGACTTTTTCGAGAAGGAAAAGGTTATACACTAACCCTACCTTATTCACCTGAGTCAAATGAAGTAGCTAAGAGAAAAAAATAAAATCCTTAAAGAGATAATGAATGTCATGTTAGTTAGTTCCTTAACACCTAACAACCTTTGGAGAGAAGTCGTGTTAACAACCTGTTTCTTACAAAATAGGATCCCCACAAGATGGTAAAACACCATATGAGCTGTTGAAAGGCTATTAACCTAACCTAAAATATTTTAGAGTATGGGGGTGCCTAGCCAAAGTTATGGTAACCAACCCTAAGATAAGGAAAATAGGCCTTAAGACTTCTAATTGCATATGTATTGGTTATGTAAAACATAGTGTTGTTTATAGGTTCCCAGTGTTAAAAAGGGACGTGCTTGATGTCAATACTATAGTGGAGACTAAGCATGTTGAATTTTTTTAGGATGATCCCTTTGAAATTTAGGCAACATTTAGAAACCAACAATGAAAGTGTAAGGATTATCCCAAATCAACCCTTAGAAAACCATAGTGAGATCATGGCTGAGGACCTAAGGAGAAGTAAATGGCAAAGGAAAGAAATACCTTTGGAGATTATTTCCTTACCTATCTTGTTGAGGATGACCCTATGAACTTTTCAAAAGCCATAGTTTTTTAGATGTTCCTCTTTAGGAACAAACAATTAATATAAATTGATTCAATTAAGAAGAATAATAGATGGACCTTATTAGACATACTTCAAAGAGCAAAACCAATAATATGTAAACGGATCTTTAAAAAGAAGTACAACCTTGAAGGACCAATAAATAAGTATAAGACTAGATTAGTAGCTAAAGGATTTACTGAGACTATATATCATTCTTTTATCTTTATTTATATGTTTGTTTTTTTTAAATTATTTATTACTTTTAATCTATCACCTTTTTATCTTTACTTCTAAATTGAATTTTAATAATTTTAATAAAAATAATCAAAAGTTAAAAATTTATTTTAAATAATAACTTAAATTAGTAGCTATAAATTAAAAATATAATTTATATATTTTATTTTGTTTATTATTATAAATTTAGTTATGTAAAAATAATCATTTATACGTGCAACACACATTTTTTTACAATGTATAATACACCTATTGAAGTACTAATTTAAAATAAAATTTTGAAATTTTTTTGCATATTAGCAATAGAAAAATATTTAGAATATATTTTTATTTTTGAAAAATTTTCAAATTTTATATTTAATTTTTAATAAAATATTTTTATTTTTTATCTTTAAAAAATTAATTTTAAATTTTTTTCATGTCATCATCCTAACTTTATTAACTTGACAGTCACAATTTGATAATAAACATATCAATAACATTATAAAAAAAGTCAAAAACAAAAAAATTAAAATTATTTTAAAAATCACTTAATAAAATTATTAACATAATAATAATATAGATGAAATATAAAATATTTTTTTAAAGATAAAAAAATCAAGAAATTTTTATTAAAGACTAAATATAAAATCCAAAAAAGAATTTAGAGAAAAAAATAATATTAAAGTCGTAGCCGAATTATTCCGAGAACCTTGCTTTTTATAGGAAATGTTTTTCAAATCCCTCCACCACTGAAGATTCTCTAACTTGCTCAAACAGTGGTACAGATAGAGTGTTTTGTTAGGTCTTGAGTTTTATAATGATTTTTAATGAACATTTCTTTTACTATGATTATGATAAATTGATAACTATATTTATATATTCATTTTTTTCTTTCTTTTCTTTTCCACTTCATTTTTCTTTCTCTTATTCCGCTTCTTTATCTATCTATTGTATTTTTTTTTCTTATAGTCGCAATAATTTTTTTAAAACTTTATAATTTAAAATAGAAAATAAATTAAATAATTTTTAAAGTAACTATAATTATTTTCATTTTTTAAAATTTAATAATTAATATTAATTACTCATTATAATAATTGAATTTCAAAAAAATAAAAAACAATTCTTTTAAAATCATTTATATTTTCAATTTTTAAATTTTTTTAAATTTTTATCGTGTAAAGTCATTTAATATAATTAGATTTAAATCTTTTAAAATTGTTATAAATCTGAAACCGACGGTAAAAAATTGTCTAAGTATAAAGACAAAAAGTAATTATTATTATTATTTTATCTCTATATATCCCACCCTGAATTTGGAACAGGTGTCCCACATTTTTGATGATAAATTAGTTATTCAGTTCGCTACGGCTCTACTCTGCCTTGTTTTGTAGTTTGTACCCTTTTCATTTGTCGTTTATATAATAATATATATATTTATTCATTTATTTATGAGTTGGTCGGTGCTTTTTCTATGGGTGATCTTCCAAAATCAGATGGTTTTGACATGCATGCAGCAAACTTTCGATTAACCTAGCCACTCATATCTTCTCTGCATTTAAAACATAGGTTTTAATAAATAAATATAAACTTTTTACATTTATCGTTTACGTAGGTTACGTTTTAATTGATCTAGAAATTAGTATGGTCCTAATTCCCTAATATAGTGATTAAGCAATCAATCAATCTAAAAACAATGTTAAGACAGAGTTTTTATGATAACAAATAAATAATAATTAAAAAATAAATATTTTGTTGTACTATAATAATGTCTTTTTAACTAAGTACGTAGTACGTTAAACGATTCTTTGACCGATTTGATGAACAAAAGTTTCTTCGTCTTAAATTAAGCCATTATTTTCATCCTACGATAATCAAATTGAGAAACACATGTGTTGTTCTTTTTACTCAAAACTAGATAAAGCTACATATTTTATACTTTTTTTTAGGATTATAGATTTTATATTTAAATATATGCATGGTTGGGTAATATATCTCTTCAGAATTGTCAACACATCAATCATAAGAATAAAAAGTTCTACTGGCTTTGAATTAGAAAAAAAAAAAATAGTATATAACAAAGGATATTTTTATCTCAAAATATCAAACACATCGAGAAGTATGAAATGCTGCATTTAATGAACATTAACATTCAAATTCATTATCATTGGATAACAACAAGCTTCTATGTAACGTCTCAATTTCAACCTCTATATATACCTTTAAAGATGATACAGGAAAAAAGGTTAATAAAGTGATTTATCGAAATTCAATATTCAATTATTTGCTTTAAAATTCTTTATTCTTTTATTGTAAATACCTTAGAGAGAGTAATCTTTAAGGCTATCGAGCTATATATATTTATTGAGATATACTAACGATAATTTTTAATTTTTGATAAAAAAAAAAGTGTAAACAATATCTAAATTATATGGAATAATTAATATCTTTATAAATTAAATATTAACTATATTGTTAATTTTTAAAATTTTAATTTTTAATTCTTAAATAAATGTTTCACTAGTTAAAATCATTAAAATTTATTTCTATAGCAACTTTTAATCTTTGACATTAAAGTATGTCATTAAATAATGATATGACAATTTTTAATATTATTATATATGAGTTTTTTTAAAAAAATTGTGAAAGTAAAATACTAAGAAAATTTATAAAGGTTATCAAGGATTGAACACAATTTTGTGGGAAAAAAAACATTAAAAAAATAAGAAAAAAATGGTATCCTTTCTCTCCCCCTCTCTAATTTGGTTATATTTAACTATGATAATCTAATAGAAAAAGAGTTGACCTATGTCAATTTTTTTTTTTTCAATTACCAATGCTTCTTGTAAAGTTGTTTTGTACTTCACATATTCATGAGACAGAGTATTGTTCTATCTTTTACAAAACCTTGTTTCAGAATTTGAGTTTTAAACTGCGTTGTCTTGCTAAAATTATTTACGAAATGTTTTTTAAATACAATTATGCCACTTTTCTTATTTTATATTTTTTTACATTATATTTTCCTTTTCTTTACAACACACAGTTTCGTCATTTCACATTTAATTTTTATTTATAAAATTCTAAAATTATTATCTCTTATTTTTTCCCATTATAATTTCTTTATTTTTCTTTTAATTTTCAAATTTCTTATATTAATTTCCATCACTTTTTTCTTTTTATATTAAAAAGTTCCTTCCTTTTCCATCTCAAGTCTTATACTTTCAAAGTAATTTTGCTTAGTTAATTTATAAATTGACCCTGTTTTCTCTAAAAGCTTAAGTGGTTATATAAATTCAAGTATTTTTCTTAAATTAAAATGTATTTGATGAAAAATATTAATATACTAAACGAAATATTTGTTAATTATATGCATTAAAGTTTTTATTCTCTGTCCTCACTCTCAAACTTGTTATGGTGTGAGTGTTTGACCTCTCACTTTCACACGGAGCATTTTCCGGTTTATTTTACAATTTACAGAGAGCATCTTGAATGGAATATGCTCACTGCTAATAAAATAAGAAAATTGACCAAAGGGCAGCACACAGATTTTTAAGCAGCGTTTACAAACAATGTACAAGAACGTAGAATCAAAGTTGCATCGACAGGCGAGCCACATAAACAATATTTGACTCTTGCAAAGAATTGTCGACCATCATATATATAAATATATGTATACTAGAGGAGCTATTAAATTATTGTAAGAGTATTTTTAAGGAATAATTTTTTATTTTTATTATTTTTTTAAAATTTAATAATTATAATAAATAATTATTCTTAATTATTAGATTTTAAAAAAATAAAAATTAATTCTTTTAAAGTTTGTCAATAACTTGATCCATCTTTTATATATATTATATATATTTACCAATTTACGTGTTTAAATAAATACAAATTTTTTTATTATTATTTATTGTTTTTGCTTAAATCGATCAAATAGTAAAAAAATCTTTAACTATTTATAAAATGTATCATTTAAACATTTCAATTTATATATGCAATCTTAGGCTTATGAAATGTGATACTTCCAAAACTCACAAATTAAAAACAAACTAGTTAGATAAAAAGAGAATGAAAGTGAACAAAAGAAAAATGTACTATTTTGACTCAACACAAGCTCAAAATTTTGCCAACAGAGTATATAATATATAATTAGGACTAAGTAGCTCATCAAACTAGTTAAAATATGAGAGTAAGAAACTAACATGATTCTCACTATTGATATTTATAGTGCTTATATTAGGTAACTTGGTACCTAGACAATCACCCTTTATTTATTTCCTGACCTTAAAAGCTAAAGGTAGGCTATTTAGAATCCTATGAGATACCTGCTTCCCTCTATGCCACTAAATTGTGTGTTAAAATGTCTTTGCAAGTATTATCCACCGTTGCACTTGGAGGAGGACAAGAAGGAAGCAACTTGGAGATAGCTTATACCAATTTTGTAGGAACATTTAGCGTTCACTATGAGGACAAAAGAAATTATCTCTTTGACCACAAAAGTATAATAAGGTAAATACAAGGAGTAGTATCGAAGTATTAGACAATATCGGACAATGGCTATTGTCACGGGCTACCATTGAGGGAAATCTTGTCACGGGAAATTCCTCGATGGGTAGCCCACCAACCACGTTGCCATCCTCGCGTTAAGAGTTGGAGGATCACCCTTTGATCCAATGCCTCCAAAAGAAGGCCCAAACCCTAAAGTGGGATCATGTGCCGAAGAAAGAGCTTAGGATTCGTCAAAGGTAGTTTAATTGACTCATGATAAATGGGGTTTGCTACAATATGAAGTGCAACTTAATTATCACAAAAAGGGTGGTAGGATCGCTACAAGGTACTTGGAAAGAAGATAACATGTTGTGTTGCTAAACAACTTCACTTGTGTAATGTGTCATTGCTCGGTATTCGACCTCACTTAAGGATCTTGCTATTATATCTTGCTTTTTTGTTTTCCATGATACTAGTGTGTCCCCAATTTGATGTACTTGACCTTGCTCTTTTGCATCATAGGAGATTGGATAGAAAAATAAAAATCTCCCTGTCTAATGAATAATCAATGATGGAAATTCTAATATTGTGTTTTACAAAATTATTTAATGGAATAATTTTATAACCACCAAATGGAAGCATGGATCTCTCGTTTAGGTAATAAGTTAGGGCCTAATGTAGGCATAACCCATCATAGGTTTACTCAAATAATTAGCTCAAATAGTTTTTTTTTATATTTGATATTAATAATATAAATTTAATCTAGTAATTAAAATAAAATTAATTTACTAAATTAATCCTACTAACAAATTTGTTTAGGTAAAACATAATAGGTTTTTATATAATATAGAAAGGAAGGAAAAATTGAGGATAATTGAATTGTGAGAAATGAAAACCATAATTATAAATTATAAGATTATATTCAAATGATTAAAATTAAAAGATAAATGCACTTGACCTTTTAAGTAGTCATGTGATCACTTATTAACTTTTAGTATTGATCATTCCTATATATTATAAATAAGGTTTATAATTCTCATTTTTACAATAATTTAGAATTTTTATTTGATATATTTCATATAAATATGTGTGTACATATATATAAATAGATTGATAGATAAATATATATATATATATATACACACACACATAAAGAGAGAAATAATGTATTTAGTAAGTTATTTTTATATAAGAGAGTAGTAAATTTAAGCTACTCCACTCTCGTCTCTTTATAAAAAAAAAAGTTCAATTTTTTTGTCTCTTTTATAAATAAATTTTGATTATTTTTATCCTAATTAATTATGTTATTTCTAATATGTCATCTGTTTAGCTTAAAATTTATTTTCAACAACCTTCATTTTTTATTGGTATTAAGTCCTCATTTAAAACAATTTCCTAGGTGTCTTTAATCATTGAAGGGTTTCTCCAATGACATACGAAAGAGTTGTTATGTATTTAATTTATTATCTTGCCACTATATCTTTTACTCTCATATTTTTACCTTTTTATATGTAATAATTAAGAAGAGTAATTTAGGAAAACTATTGTGAAATTAGTCAAATTTAATGTAATTATTTGATTTTCTTAATAAGTGTGCAATATGTTTTTTTATTTCAAAATTATTAGAGAAATTTCTTAGTCTCATAAAGAATACCAAGATCATTAATTGCAAGTAAGATATCATCAACATATAGAATCAGAAATATAACCTTACTCCCACTAAATTTCAGATATATACATCGATCAACAATGTTTTCTTTAAATACAAAGGAGACAATGATATTATTAAACTTCAAATACCATTGGCGAGTAGCTTGCTTAAATTTGTATATTAATTTATTTAATTTGCATGCCATGTGTTCCTTTCCTTTAGCCGAGAACCTTATTGGTTGGTCTATTAAACATTTTCATTTAAGTCTCCATTAAGAAAATTTGTTTTCACATCCATTTGATGTAATTCTAAGTCATAATAGACCATCAATGTCATGATAATTATGAAAGAATCCTTTTGTGAGACTAGTAAAAATATCTCTTTATAATCAACATCATCTTTTTTAGTAAAACCTTTAGCAACAAATCTAACCTTGCAATATTTAAGATTGCCACGGAAGTCACGTTTAGTCTTAAAGACCTACTTGTAACCTAGCAATTTAACAACATTTCAAACAGAATTCTATTCCATGGATTTTAACTCTTCTTTCATGGCTTATAACCACTTCTCATAATTATCACAACTTACAACCTATGAAAATGAAACTAGATCATTATCATTAATGCTTGAGAGAATACTTTAATGTCAAGAAGTGGACCTTATTTTTCGTTATTAGGTATTGACCCCTTTTAAAATCACTACTCCCATCAAATAACAACTACCTTTAAAAACTGCTCCTCTTATATCCATGATCCATTCACAATTTAGTCCATAATAACTAACTATTTATTTATTAGTCCTTAATAAGGCACATGTCTCTTACATGAGACATTAAATCTTACACCATGAACTCCTTTTATATGATCTTTTAGACCTATTAACTTTTTAACTCCTGATCCACGTAAATTAGGATAAAATGAAATAAGCTTGTCCATTTTACTAGTTTTACTTTAATTCATCAAACTTATAATTTGTCTTAAAAATTTTGTTCTAATTAAAACATCATGGTTGCTCATATTTAATTAAAAATGTCAAATGAGAATTAGAATTTAATTTAAAATTATAATTCTATACTCTAATTCTTTACATAAATCAAACAAAATTTATGATTTTGAACCAATTTCAACATTAACATAATTTTAATTAAAATTATAATTATAATGGCAAACGTGCCTCGGACCCTAATGGACTGTTAATTATAGGGATTAACTATTTCTCTTAAAAATCACGAGAGTTGGATGTAATTTATGAATTAAAAAAAAATGTAAGCCTAATTATATCTCTAAACTGAGAAGGTCATCAATGTAACTATTTATCATAAATAATAACCATAAAAAAAATGTCCATCTTAATCCCCTCTGTTAATTTAATTTTTAATGATCTACTCTTAACTCCGAATGTTTCCAAATAAAGATTTTTTATATCATATTGGTCTATTGAATATTGTCCATCGTATCCATATGTTTCTCAAGTTATTATTACTCGTGTTTTTTTCTTCCCAACTTGCAGCTTTCAGGTTGAGTCCTTGAGGCCAAAATTAATAAGCCAAGATTTTTCCATTCTTTTTTCGTTGGGTTAGGTTATAATGCCTTTTCGTTTTCATTTCTTTTTTGTTTATTGATTTTCAGTTGACTAAAAGAAAACAAAATAATAAAAAAAAAATACGGAATCAAATTGTTGGTCGTCGCTATACTACAGCAATGGAATCATGAATTGAACCAATTTGTAAGGACAAAAGGAACAACAATTAGGCAATGACCCAACTTGTAAAGGGGCAAAAGAAACGTATAATGGGAATCACATGCAAGATCAATCATGATTAAGGTAATTGTTAATCCAAGTTGATGTTAAATGGATGACTTGAGGCTCTTTATCAGTTAGTTATTCCCTTAGGTGAATAAATTAGTTCATTTATTGAGTAGTTGAGTTGAGTACAAGTTTATTTAAAAACTAGATTAAAAAGAAGAAGAAGAAGAAGAACTTGTGCGTTAGTAGCGGTTGTTTGTGGGGTTATTTTTCATGTGTCTGAAAGGTTAACTACCTAATAAACAAAGTAATAAGAAATAGATTGCACTAATTTCTAGGTCAAATAACTTAAGATATATGAAGGGGGTGTTACCTACTGAAAACAGCTTTGTGATTATGAACTGGGTTTATTTAGAAGCAACAAACATCTAGTTTGGGAATTAAAGAATCTTAAAGGACACTCTCTCTTTTAAGAAAAATATCTTGTTCATTCTTCCAAGATGGTAAACCAACTTTAATTTAATTACGAGGACAAGCTCAAGCATTCATAAACAGTTGCGGATCATCTCGATTTTGGACAATAATATCAGATGATTTTCATTTTTAATTAACATTGTTTCTAGACAACGACTTGAAGCCTTAATAAAAAAATGTTCTTAAGTATTCATGAAGAAGATATCTCTTTTATTATGAATCATTGAATTGGATATATATTATATTAGGGTTTCAACAAAAGATACTATACACATAAATACAATATTGTACATTTAAGATGCAAAGTTAAAAAATAAAAATAAAATCTAACTCCTCTAAAATAAAAAATTCACTTTAAAATAAAAAAATTATAATTATAATTATTAATTAAAATAAAAATTTAAATTTAAATAATTACATAATTTATTACATCTGTATATATATTTAATTTCAATTTTAACGGTTGATTTTTCAATGAGTTATTGTAATTTTTTACTTTAATCTCTAAAGCAAAATAATCATTTTAGAAGAGTTAATCTACAAAAGTGTTTACTCTTAAAATGCTAAAAAAGATTTCACAAATAGAACTAACCACTAACAAACACAGGTTTAGTTTAAGATTCCTAATATTTACGTAAATATTTTCATTAGTATTTTTCCCAAAGTGTGCAATTAAACATATATACACTTGCTAAAATATTTAATTAATTAAAATAAAATAAAAAAATAAATGTAAACAAAATTGAGAATTTAATTAAACCTATGGGTTTTTAAAAATTATGAACTAAATGTCTATATTTTACAATTGAAGGACTAAAATTATAGATTTGATAAAATAGGAGATCAAAGTTGTATTTTAATCTAAAATTTATCCTTTACATTAGAGTTTTTCAATTAGTTAATGTTTAATTTTATTAACTATAAATCATTTTGGTTTACAACTTTGATTTATAGTAGTTTATATGATTCACTTTCAAACATGTGAATTAATTTATGTGAGATTTTTCTAATTTAATAAATGGTTAGAGTTTGAGATTAAATATGCAATTGTTTTTTAAATTTTCAGACAAAAATTTGTCTGCTCACAATAATCTTATCTAATTCAAAGAAGATTATTTATGATAGAGAACATCTGCAGTCTGCAAAAAAACTTTATTTGTTATCTAATTATAAGCAAATTGTGTTTAATTATAAGTAAATTAGTTCTTAAAAAGACCAAATTGACTGATACTTGTCAAAACTAAGGACAAAAGTGACGATGACAATCGAAGATAGAGAATAAATTGATTGATACCATATACTAGAAATCAATTTTGCTTTTTTATAATATTAAATATCAAATTGATCAATAATATCAGTGTCATAGACTAAATTGATGTTTCATACCTAATATTCTAACAATATTGGTTAATTTATGTTTTAAATTAATCTTATGATATATGTTAAATTTAATTATTAAAAATAATTTTTTATGAAGGGTTCTGCTAAGCCTATGAGAGAATGATATTGTGTTTTGTATATGACAGTGATGATAGAAATGGAAGAGATGATTTTCAGTGGTGATTGTGGGTTTTCGACATTAGCAACGGTGGGACACAGGACTTTACCCACAAGGATTTTCTCATTCAAACTTAAAGGAAGCATAATTAAGGAGTGTTTGTACATTCTCAAATGTTGTGTCAGCTTGCATTCTAGTTTTAAAGACAATGAACATTTTACAATTTTATTTTTTTATATATATTTTTAGTAACACGTTTATATATATTATAATTCTTTCTTAATATATTTCAAGTAAATTATGTTTTAAGTATTTTTAAAATTATTAATGTTCAAATTTGATTCTCTTAAAAAAAAAATTGTATTATCTTAGTTGATCCGATTTTGAAATATATTTTTTTATTTTAAATATTATTTAAATAATTTTTATTTTTATATAAATTATTATTTAAAATACTTTAAATATTAAAAATGATACATTTTAAATTTATAAAGATAAAAAAATATTTTAAAATTAAAAAAAAAATAATATAAAAATTTTAAAAAACTTTAATAATTTTAAAAAGAACAAAGGCATATTTTATTCCTATTTTTTCTCCATCATTTCCACCTTAAATCTGTAATGATAGAATTGATTCCTTTTCATGTCTATTAGATAAAATATTTTTAAATAAATATTTTATACAAAATGCAAAAAATAGGTATGCAAGTCCGTGTGTGTGTTTTTTAATGTTATGCAGGGCCGGTTCGTAAATCAATGGTGCAGACTTAAACCTGCAAAATACTTGTTTGTTTAAATGCAAACTTTTATATAAATGAACTAATATGGATGATTTGTGAGATGTACCAATAAATATTATTTATGAAT